>JAUCBJ010002827.1:0-102797 GCA_032718475.1 Nemertoderma westbladi | reverse complement strand
GGGGATTATAATATCTTTATTAGATTATAAAGACTTGACATAGTTGTTACATTAAAAATATTTTTATAACAAAAAAACTGTCTTTAAAATATTAAACAACAGTAAAGGTTGGGACATTCGTTATTTAGAAATTTATTTAGATAACGTTAAATTATTTGAAGGTGGAGTTTAAATTAACAAATTGTTAGTTCTGTGTTTTTTTAATGAGAACGAAAATTAGATTTATTATATTAAATATTTAATAATTGTCAATTAATAATTACATGATTCCGCAGCACAATATTGTAAATCAAGCAAACTGATAGACTTAATAGATATACTTAATATTTATGTACTTAATTAAAATAAAGTACTATTTAGGTGCTTAATATGATAATTATTATATGTTATTTTCTAAGAACAATGTCTAAATAAACATGAGTTACAACAGCCCATGAGACAAAGTACCCGTTCATTAAATTAACATTTAAAAACAGTGACATATTTATACAGTAGATAATTTATCCTTATTAATACGCAGTACAAATCAAAGCTACAAAGCAAATGTTAAGAATATTAATTAGTTATTAATTCATTGTTTAATAATTGTTTTCTAATGCAATAATTTGAGATAAGACAAGAAATTCAGACCAATCACGGTCCTCTAGTATCCACTACTCCGACCAATCACCGGCCTCCTCCATTCAGTATCCACTACTCCGACCAATCACCGACCTCCTCCATTCAGTATCCACTACTCCGACCAATCACCGACCTCCTCCATTCAGTATCCACTACTCCGACCAATCACCGACCTCCTCCATTCAGTATCCACTACTCCGACCAATCACCGACATCATCCATTCAGTATCCACTACTCCGACCAATCATCTGCGTCCTCCTCGTTATCACTAGCACCCTCAGGAGGGGGCCGGTATCATACTCGATATTTTATCCATTACAGACGGTCTCTCATCCAGACTATCGGATCCCGCTTTGTTTCGCTGTCCAGAGATCCCTTGCCGTCGCAGATTCAGTTTCTTTCGCATTTCGCTCATAAAATCCATACCTAAAGAAACACGAAGTAAAGTAAAGTAAACGAAACGAAACAATATCATTTGATTCATAATTATAATTAAACAAAAGTTTACATAATTAACGATGTACATTATTTTATTTTTAAAATGAATTAGTTTTCCTCCCCAGGATTCAACAACGGCAAGTTATATAATACTTTATACGCCATTCAACACACTTTATATTACGCTCACAGTTATCCCATATAAATTCGTGTAGAAACATTTTAAGTTTATTTTTCGGAGATTGTACCAACTTCCGACTGGTCGTAAATGTGTCACCCAATTCAATGCAAACGGACATCAGCTCTTGTCTGACGGTTTTGACGAGTAAGACGAGGGACGGAGGAGATATCATTATGGGGAACTTAAGTATGGAAAATTTATTGAGTCTCTGAATGCACGTGCGGTACAAAATATATCAAGAATCAACCAACGAGAGAGTATGCTTTTGGCGCGCTATCTGTAACCAAATTTATCGCCCACATCGAAAATTGACTTAGGGAACCTTGTTATAATAACGCCACCTCTCACTACCTGGATAAGGTTTTGCTGATGACTAACAGGTATACTGCGCCTTCCGACCTACTTCCGGGACATCGTCCAACAAGCAGCATTAAAGTCTATAGATTCGGATACGCAGCTGGCCATTTAACCACAACAGGCTAAGACTAATTCATACTCAGCTGGGTGAGCTCTTGTCTACCTCAATTCATATCGGTAACTTCGACAACGAGCCCGTAAAGTCCGTGACAAACCTAGGGGCATGGTTTGTCTCAGAGATGAAAAATAAATAAATTCATATCGAAAACATGTAGCGCCGCAAATTACTATCTCCACAACATCCGCTAAATTCGTAAGTATCTAGATACAAAGGCTGCTGAGTCTATTATTCATGCTCTGGTCACTTCTCGCATCGACTACTACAATGTGGCTCCTTTATGAAGTTCAGAAACTGTAACGAGTTCAAACAGTGGTGCTGGAATACTTACAGTTATTCATAAGTGCGACAAGTTGGGGAATTTGGTTAGATGTTGCAAATAGGGTGGGGGGGGGGGGGGGGGGGGTGGACGCAATAAAAATCCATCCCTCTCCAGGGGAAATTCGACGCAAATAACAGCTGATTACTCTCAAAAATGAAACTGTAACCTGTTCTATTGTGTTTAGCTTATTGTTTTGGTTAAAATAACGTGCCACTGTAACCTGCTCCTTTCCCTAAATTGATAATTTATCATTGAGGCGGGATTATTAATTCGCAAAGGCGGGTTTTACGTCTAGTCCCCCCCCCCCCCCCCTGTCTCTAATGTTGAGTTCTGTTAATTTTAATACACCCATTGCTGCATTGTAATTGTGGAATGTTTTTTTAAATATATTAAGATACAACCAGGAATTTAAGAATGTTACTGCAATTGTATGTTATTAAATAAATATATACGGTATATTTTTTTAATTTATTTATTTTTTAAATTAATTTAACTCTTCAAAACTTCATTATCAATACGATATAGCACACTTTATAACATGAAACCGCGGCTGTTCCCAGTGGAGTACTAGTGAGTAAAAATCGTTCTGGAACTCAACCCTGGGGGAGCGAAAATCGTATTGCCTTTGCATATAAACTCATGAAAGAAGTATCTGCCGGATAACCCCCCCCCCCCCCCCCCCCCATGATTTGAGTCATTTGACATCAGTAGCTGTCTGGTTGTAACACAATATAAACTCACCTCCACCTGACTCCTCTTCCTTAATCTTCTCCCTCTCCAGTTTCCTCTTTAACTTCCGGTCCTTGGCGGTGGATAGCTTTGCCTTCTCGGATCCCCCTGCCTTCCGAATCGCTTCCATTAGGTTAGAACGTCCCGTGTCGGAGCTAGGCGGAGCCGGAGTCGCCGCGGTCGTGTCGGGTAGAATGGGCGGTGGAGGGGGCGGTGGGGCGGCGACGGAGGATGGAGGGGGCGGCGGAGGTGGCGGGGGAGGGGGCGGTGACCCCGGGGCCGGGGCCGAATCAACCGGTTCCAACAGCCCCGCCGTCGGCAATTCGACGAGAATACTCGGCGCGATTCCGGGTCCGGAATCTCCCGCGTAAAACACGTCCACCGCGATTCCGGACAACTCCGGAAGATCAGTCGGAAGGAGGTTTTCCGGGACGATTCCGAGCTCCGGTTTATACTCGAACGTGTCCGGGAGTAGACGACGCTCGGATCCTTCGCGCCGGGTTATCGATTCCGGGGCGGCATCCGGTCCGATAGCCGACTCCGCTTCCAGGATTCGTCGCGATTTGACTTTCGCTCCGAGTGGGTCGAGCATCACGTACTTTTTGTACGGATTTTCGTTCGTGTTGAACATAAGAAGGGAAGATATAGAAGGGAAGTAGTTTGGTAAACTCCCTAAACCTTCTTCCCCTATATCTCCACGTTTTTTCCCGCTTTCTTCCAGTTGAACATTAAACAACTGGAGTTTCTCTTTTAATGCTTGTTCGTCGACTACTATTAATTTACTCTTAACTTTTCTACGGGAGCGCTTTATTCGTAGCAAATCGGTTTTATTGAAAACAGTTCGGTAAGTCTCGAGTTTATCAGAGGGGAAAGAGGACGCGGATTCTACTTTAGTGGCCCTGGTTCGACCCCTTAGGGAATCGACTTTACTTTGAGCGGTAGCCAGTCGGGAGTTGATCGAGACCACTTGGCCTTTCACCTCTGCGACGCGATTGGAGATTCTAGCGAATATGTCCGCAGACACTTTCTCCAGATAGTCCAAAGCGTCAGCTATTTGAATCATTGTTTCGTCGCGACGTAAACCATCATGTATTATTGGAATATCGTAGATTTGGGCCGGCATATTTCTGTATTGCAGTACTCCAGTACTGTAGCTATAGGTTTCGTCAGAAATTTGCAGCAAGTTTCTATAGATCAAGACCAGACAGTCAGATCAGATCACCATCACATTGATATTTCACTAAGCCAGACTAAGCCCCCAGACAGTCGGTGAGAAGTCAAAAATTGGACTTCAAGTCCAATTTTAGACTTCAAGTCCAATTTTGGACTCCAAAGTCCAATATTGGACTTTAGTACAACTCTAAGTGTACCCATGCTGCCATAATGTATATCGGTATTTCAATCAATACTGCATCCCGTATCAGTACATATATATTACATAATTACAATGCAACATCATTTTAATGATCAAATTAATTATTATAAGTATTATAAGCAGGGATCGCACACGTACAGTCAGACATCAGTAGTTACTTTTTGCGGTAGTGGTATGGCTTTGCGGTAGCCTTACTGCCTTAGCGGTAGCCTTACTGCCTTAGTGGTGTATACCGCAGTAGCGGTAGTTGAGTTATAGCTGTATAATTCATACATAATACCCATACCTGAGGTATTTTCGTATGGCAAAAATAAGACTACTGTAAACTGTAACCTCTCTGCCTATTATGTTATTGAGTTAATGTTTATTGACTAATTGTTTTGATTGGGTTCACTGTGTCACGTACAATGCACACATCTCCAACCAGACACTATATAACATTGGTGTTGGTTGTTGGAGGTGTCTCATTAGTTCCCCCAAGCTTGACACTAGAACAAAAAGCCGCCTCCGCTTTGCAGGACATTGCTTTCGCCATGAGGACCAGCCAGTGCACCTCATGGAGTAAATAAGCATGGTGGACAGCCCATGACTTTCTTGAGACGCATCTTTAGTCTTTCTTACTGTCTCAAAGGACACTGGCCTTGAAGATGCGGATGATCTAGCAAATGTCATGGGTGATAAAGGCTGTAAGAGTGTAAGGGAGTTGTGGAGGCGCACTTCTGTCAATAAGCCGGCACAGCATTCTTAATAGGGTCTATACATATAATGCAGCTGCAATGCAGCATGCTGCATGCCGATTGCTGGATTGTAGTTAGTAGTATGCGGTGATAGGGCTCCCTCAATTGGTAAAGTCAAAAGTGGCCGTTTATTGTTTTAGTTAGAAAAGTATTAAAATACCCTCCCTAGTCCCTGTTGTATGGAAAAATTAGAAGAGATGGTCGTAGCATCAACTTGTAGTATTTATTTCTGATAGGGCTCCCATAAGCTTAGACGAAATCGTAGCGTGTACTGTAGTTAGCCTTAGCAGCAGCTGCAGTTGGCAAACCTGGCATTGCTGCATTGCTACCAGTTTCCACCAAATATAATTTGTAATTAAATACCGGTATTTGTTGGAGCATAATCTAATCTAGTCCTAAAGACTCTAAAGTCCTGGGTACATAAGGCTGTAAGGTTAGACATAACATGAATGTAAACTAAACAATATGCTAAAAGTAAAGTACCTAGAACTGTAGAACATTTTACAATGGCATCTAATTACCACAATATACAGAACTCAAGTGTCTATTGATCACAAGACTACACTGCATCTAATTACCACAATATTATTTTACAAGTAGAATGCTAGAATGTACCATTATATTCTAAGTACAGTTACACTGAAGGAAGATACATACAGAGCTGCAAAGGTAACTTTCCATAACTTAATAGCTGTCTGGCTGTCTCTCATCTGTTATGCTTCATGTACATTTAAGTTAGATTCTCAATGTCGCGTCCAAAATTGGACTTAAAGTCCAATATTGGACTTTTGTAAAAATTCAAAGCCTTATAAAAAAAGTTCCCCATGGTGAATTTCAGGTCCCCCTGTTCAAAACTCTTATTTTTTGATATATTTTCGATTAAAAGAAAAAAATCCCGCCCGATCCAATTACCGAAGGCCCTGGAACAATTGGCTGATTTGAAGTCCAATATTTGACTCACAGAAGTCCAATTTTGGACTTGAACTGGAGTCGAAGTCCAATTTTGGACTCAAGTCCAATTTTTGACTTCTCACCGACTGCCAGACTGGAATCCATACACTTTGCGCCGGATTAATCCGGCGCACTTTACAAACGCGCTCGAAAATCGTAAAGTGCGCCGGCTTTGGCGCGTGGCGCTCCCAAAAATAAAAACCGGCGCCAATTTGTTGGTTTAACAACTACGGAAGTGCCTTAAAAATTGCAATAGCTGTTAAAAAATTTCGGCTCGCTTCGCTCGCCTTTCTTTTTTCTGTTGTATGGTTACTGCTGAACAGGGACATGCAGACATCTGGACATGTACAGCTCTACAGCAATACTGACATTGGCAGACTGGTTACACTCCTTCAAAATTGAAATTGCATTGGCGCGGCCGCGGCGCTCTTCAAAATTGTTTCAAATGTGCGGCGCGCTTAAAAATTTCGTTGGCGCAGGGTTTGCTTTGAATTTGCATCGGCGCGTGGCGCGCATAAAAATTGGTTGGCGCGCTATCCGGCGCACTTTTTGGATGGATTCCATACAGGCTAAGCCCCCTACTGCAGTTGCAGTACTGCCCTATCCTGCTATCACATATCACCGTAGGCCCCTTCTGCTATGCTAAGTGATTTTTTTGTGAGCCGAACAGCCGAACGCGACGCGGCGCAGAAAAAAATGTGCGCCTGCGCAGTCGAAAACAGTGTAAAATCCGCGTGCGCAGCAGAAAAACTGCGCATGATTGCAGGATTGGCGCACGCAGCAGAAATTCTGCGCGAGATTGGCGCGCACAGCAGAAATACTGCGCGGAATCTCCTACAGCCCTAGCACCTACAGACCTACCAGCCTGCCTACTGCTGTACTGGTGAGGGTTGTTGGGGTTCCCGAAGGATTGATAAAGAGTTTTAGTATAAGATGTCGAATATAATAACAATAATCTTATAGTATATGTAATATATAAACAAAGCTATTCCTACAGTCAGTAAGGCTGACAGTATGTATTTATATTTGTTTTGTGTTTGTGTGTTTGTTGTTCTTCGATGACCCTAGGGGTCGAGAAATATTTTGGGCTAAATGTCCTGATTCTATATTTTTATTGGGGGTGTAAGACTCCTGTTCTTCCTTTAATTTAATTTAATATATACATACCAACCCCCTGTTAGTCAGTATGTCGTTAACATCAATTATCATATTATGAAAGTGGAGCAAAATCCCGACATTACTGCAAATCATTAAATCTTAGTTAAATTTTGTACTGTGTGTGTGCCCTAGCATTCCACCAGTTTTCCCATTGGTAACATATTTACTTACCATAGGCCTATAGGGTTCCTGTGTTCTGTGGTCTGACTTCTGTTTTGGGCTAGGTGGTAACAGAGTTGAGGGTGCGATTATTTTAGGTCATTGGTGCATTATAGATAGGCTTGGCTAATTCCCTGTCCAGCTGACGAGGTGTCGAGGATTAGCGCGTACTGGTCCAAGACACCGAAACGCAACCATATTTTTCACAAATTAATTATTTTTGCCTCAGTCATACCCCTTTCACGGCGACAAAATTGTCATATATTTTCTTATAGAATATAGGCTTAGCTATTGTGCAGTTATTAACGGTATCATTTAGTGCATGGCGGGTAGGCTTAGGGTTAGGGTTGCGACACATACCTGTATGTTTAGCATGTATTTATATTTGTTTTGTGTTTGTGTGTTTGTTGTTCTTCGATGACCCTAGGGGTCGAGAAATATTTTGGGCTAAATGTCCTGATTCTATATTTTTATTGGGGGTGTAAGACTCCTGTTCTTCCTTTAATTTAATTTAATATATACATACCAACCCCCTGTTAGTCAGTATGTCGTTAACATCAATTATCATATTATGAAAGTGGAGCAAAATCCCGACATTACTGCAAATCATTAAATCTTAGTTAAATTTTGTACTGTGTGTGTGCCCTAGCATTCCACCAGTTTTCCCATTGGTAACATATTTACTTACCATAGGCCTATAGGGTTCCTGTGTTCTGTGGTCTGACTTCTGTTTTGGGCTAGGTGGTAACAGAGTTGAGGGTGCGATTATTTTAGGTCATTGGTGCATTATAGATAGGCTTGGCTAATTCCCTGTCCAGCTGACGAGGTGTCGAGGATTAGCGCGTACTGGTCCAAGACACCGAAACGCAACCATATTTTTCACAAATTAATTATTTTTGCCTCAGTCATACCCCTTTCACGGCGACAAAATTGTCATATATTTTCTTATAGAATATAGGCTTAGCTATTGTGCAGTTATTAACGGTATCATTTAGTGCATGGCGGGTAGGCTTAGGGTTAGGGTTGCGACACATACCTGTATGTTTAGCATGTATTTATATTTGTTTTGTGTTTGTGTGTTTGTTGTTCTTCGATGACCCTAGGGGTCGAGAAATATTTTGGGCTAAATGTCCTGATTCTATATTTTTATTGGGGGTGTAAGACTCCTGTTCTTCCTTTAATTTAATTTAATATATACATACCAACCCCCTGTTAGTCAGTATGTCGTTAACATCAATTATCATATTATGAAAGTGGAGCAAAATCCCGACATTACTGCAAATCATTAAATCTTAGTTAAATTTTGTACTGTGTGTGTGCCCTAGCATTCCACCAGTTTTCCCATTGGTAACATATTTACTTACCATAGGCCTATAGGGTTCCTGTGTTCTGTGGTCTGACTTCTGTTTTGGGCTAGGTGGTAACAGAGTTGAGGGTGCGATTATTTTAGGTCATTGGTGCATTATAGATAGGCTTGGCTAATTCCCTGTCCAGCTGACGAGGTGTCGAGGATTAGCGCGTACTGGTCCAAGACACCGAAACGCAACCATATTTTTCACAAATTAATTATTTTTGCCTCAGTCATACCCCTTTCACGGCGACAAAATTGTCATATATTTTCTTATAGAATATAGACTTAGCTATTGTGCAGTTATTAACGGTATCATTTAGTGCATGGCGGGTAGGCTTAGGGTTAGGGTTGCGACACATACCTGTATGTTTAGCATGTATTTATATTTGTTTTGTGTTTGTGTGTTTGTTGTTCTTCGATGACCCTAGGGGTCGAGAAATATTTTGGGCTAAATGTCCTGATTCTATATTTTTATTGGGGGTGTAAGACTCCTGTTCTTCCTTTAATTTAATTTAATATATAGTAGTATAAGTAGGCCTATACATATTGGCAATATATTATTGAAAGTTTTACGACAACAAAAAAAACAACAATGAATATCAAAAGAGTAAATGGTAGGCCTAAAGAGTAGTAAACCTCAATAGATAAATCAGCTGTTAATTTTAATGTAACAATGTGACAAATATAATACTTTAAAGTAAGCCTATGTATAATGGTAAATTGCCAACTAATAATCATGATAATATAATGTTTCGAAAAACTATGGGAAGAATGTTTATAAAAGCTAATATAAATCTCCCAACAAGGGTGACTGGCCTAAGCACGATCTTATTTACGAAAATCTACTTATCTGCTTATCTTCTTTGAAATATGGACCCTGCATTCGTGGAAAATATAATAGAGACAGGGGGGGGGGGGGGGGGGGAACTCGACGCAAAACCCGCCTTGGCGAATTAATATCCCGCCTCAATGTTAAATTCTCAATTTAGGGAAAGGAGCAGGTTACAGTGGCACGTTATTTTAGTAGTCAGGAGTCAGGAGTAGTTTAGGAGTAGTCAGGCAGGCAGGCAAAGAACGATGCCACTACTGGCTAGCTAGGAATATAAATAATCCAAACTTCCTAGAAGAATTCTATCAGCGAACTCTAATCTGCTGGCCAATAACTAATAGCAGTTAATGTCGTTTTAATTACTTTAGATCAATTAAAACATCTGCATATCTTTTAAGTATAATTATTGAAATCTTATACGATAAAATAATTAATTTCCTCTAAAATACAGGCTTGAAAATGCCTTTTTTTTTACCGCAATTAACTAATTACCTAATTAACTGCATTTATCTTAGCTTCTCGAAGGCCACACGTAAATTCTACTTGGAAAATGTCTAAACATTGGCCAAACAACATGTGTACCAAGTTTGGATAGATTTCAAATGTTGACACTTGTAAAAACCTTTTTTTCACTTTCGATTCTTCCATTTTTTGGTCAGATGTTTTTCTAATGATATAAACAGGTACATGCTTCAAATTTCTTAGTCTAATATAGGGGGGATGTGCGTTTTCCGAAATTATGTTTTTCAGGAAATTTCCGAAAATTTACGGAAAAGTATATATTTCATGCGTAGTTACGACCACAAGAGCCAAAAAGGCAACCCCAACCCCCAAAGGCCCAATACATTTATCCGTTACATTTGGACCGTTACATTTATCAAATAAACGTGCAATAGGATGGTTTCAATGGGCCCGGCCAGTAGCCACTTCTCATATGATCAGACATAGGCCTTCTATAAAGTGACTTGAAGCAAGAAGTGACTTGAGAGATGTTCGCGCTTTCAGACCTTTGGCAGTTTAACCCGCCAAATTAGGATGTCTTCTAGATAATAAATCACCTTTAGTCTATGACAAGTATTTAATTCACTACACTAGTCGAAACCAATCTGTGCGCGATCATTCACCCGTTGGATATACCCGGGAGATTGGGTTCGACGGCTTAATCTTATTGCTATGTAAGCCTAATGTATTATTCGACTGACAGTATTATATAATCTCTGACAATATTATTCACCTTCGGGAAATATTAACAGTTCCTTTAGGACGTGGCGCTCTATCTATATAAAAAGAGTTATGACTTAAACTACTCACAACGATATGGCTTAGTTATAATTCACATATATGGCGCATTCTTTAGGAAATGCTTCGTTATCAGTCTCACTCATACACAATGCTGCACAATACTGCACACTGATCTGCCGATCTTCACTGATTTTAGTCACATATAAAAGGAACACGGACCGAATCATGTAGGGTCTATCAAATAACATTAGATTCACTTCAAACCACTCAACATAGGTCGCAATCATTTATCTGTAACCTTTCTCTCTTACCTTCGGTATATCAAGAATATTGGGTTTTCGGGGTTATTTGTCGTTATTCCAAATATAATAATTCATCAACCATATTATGAAGAACTGACAGTAAATAGCAGTATAACAATATAAAAGTATGCACAGTGTTACACAGTATGCAGTGTATGCAGTACTGCAGTATGCAGTATGCAGACATCAGACATCAGTGTGCAATATGCAGATAACGGATATATGTCCTTATAATTAAGCCTACTAGTGTAGGACTAAAAACTGAAAACACGGAGGTGCCAAAAGCCGGTTCTTAGGCTCTGGGCAAAACATAACACTGAACTACTGAGTTTCTGTATACACCTCCAACACAGAGACAACAAACGCTCTGATTGGGCAACCTGAACAACGAGAGAACAAAGAAACAAAGAAACGTCGACGTGGCAATATCAGCTGCTAGCCGTCGTCATGGTAGCGACACTGTTTTCAAGAGTATCGAGCTTTTACGTCACGGAATTACGGATTATGTCCTCTAAAGTACAAATACAGAAGAAATAGCTTTTATGTCCGCTAAAACACCAGTACAGCAAGGACACGGCCTTTTTATGCCTGGTAAACCAACTACAGAGTATTTTACGGGAAAAATAAGGAAAAATAACCGGACAATTCAGCAAAAGCTTTTACACCGCTCCCAGAAAATGGGATTTTCAGTCTATAAAATATAAAAATCACAGTTTCTAAAACATAAAGATACTCTAAACAGTTAGTTTCTTTGCGCGGACGGCGTTTACGCAGTTTCTTGAGGCTAGCAAGAGTCCTTTTTTCCTTGGGGGAGCCACTTTACTAGGAGGGCTATAAATCCTGGGTGAAGGGTGCAATATGATTGCATCAGAAGGTGTAGGATTATGGTTGGGGTATCCGCCATTTCGATATGCTTCTCCTCGAGCTGATTTTCCTCCGCTCGTAGCTGGATACGTTCATCCAAAAACTCTCGCAGAGAATGGGGTTGTCTAAGTGCGATATCTTCTTAGAGATTCTGGATTTCACAATCAAACTGAGATAAAGACAATTCGTTTATCGCTTGGACTTGCTGTTATAACTTACGTTTATCTGAACAAACGTAGGTTTCCTTTCTGATCTTTGTAGAATAGCGTTTAACTCGTTTGGTACAACGTTCTCCGCCACTCTGGTGACAGGTTATATCGTGTCAAGCCGGGACGATGGTAAGGGTTAAACGGCGATATTAAATGTCCGCGTCACAATCCGGCTAGGTAAGATGGGCGGCTAGCTAGAAATCACTGTCGGAGTGTTACCGATTAATTGTTAGGGTAGCACTAGATCTTTGAACAGTGAATACAGTCCGCGAGGATCCGCGACACCACCAGGATCGCAGGTCTGAGGTCCAACTAAGGAATGAGGAGGTTTGACCGAGTATTCCGGGACTCTGATCGTAGGTTTACTCCAGGATCGTTCGAGCCGAGTGAGCATAGGTGATACGTCAACAAGTTTCGGTTTACGTGGATGTTTATGTCTTTCCGTTTATTAGTTGGGTCTAGGGCATTTATCGTAATAATACCAAAGACGCACGTCTGGTAGGGTAAACGCGGGTGATATTTATTTGTTGTTACAATGCTTCTATCAAGAATTCCAAATATACGTTGGAGTTACCGCGTCCATTTGTTTCTTTAGTGTCTTTTCTTTCGAGTCGATTTCGAATAGAATTTTCGCATTCGAATTTCAGTTTATGGTTCCGACTCCGCTGGGCAGGATATATAGTCGACATAGTCCGTATTGTGTAAA
Source organism: Nemertoderma westbladi (assembly GCA_032718475.1). NCBI lineage: Eukaryota > Metazoa > Xenacoelomorpha > Nemertodermatida > Nemertodermatidae > Nemertoderma > Nemertoderma westbladi. The sequence goes on along the minus strand of JAUCBJ010002827.1, from coordinate 90,147 downwards.
TCGATAGGATGACCAGTAGTTAAGAAGCCCATATACGTACCATTACGCTGCGTATATCGAGCAGCGAATTTTCTATAGTCCAACTCACGCGTGAGCTGCTCTTGGGACATTGGCGGTTCGATATAACGACCATCGTCCTCCGCAGCAGTTGGACTAACGTCGCCGCGTATTAAGCTATCAACAAACGCTTGTAAAAGTAGAGTATATCGCTCCCCGATACCAAGACCATCTTCTATCAACTCAACCATATCTGCTATATGAGTTTATCCATATTATAATGAGTTTATATTTAGGCTAGCGAGCGTCGCTGCCTACCCCAATCAACCCCCGGACAGTACGAGATCCTCAGCGCCGATGTGTCGTCGCCGCTGTACTTTCGCCAACGACGTAGCCGCACAACGACAACGACAACCGGCACAAGTCACTCAACTGTCCGTCCCAAAGGCTTAGATGTACTTCAGGTTTTCCTTGGAGAGTTAGGTTACTTTTACGATTGCGACTAGCTACTGTAAACACACTTTAGCAGTAACATTCACCTATAAACTCACAAATACCACACACACAACTTGTCACAAATTACACACATTCGGGCCATTTGTCCGTTAGTCAATGCCTTCCAGAATGTCACTGTATTATTATGTATCCTTGGATACTAGTAGTGCGCTATTTATTCCCTATGCTATTCAATGGGACAAGCTTTCTATTGTTCTTTTAACTCAATTCTAATTCTAGCGTGGTTGTTGCTATGGTGACATTATGCAAAGCTAGCGGTAGAATTAGGGTGATTCCAATGCATACAGATCTGGGATGTTATTTAATAGTATTCTTTAATAGTCAATGTTCTGTTTTATACATGACTTTATGAATTTTATCGGCTATTGACTATGTTTGGGAGACTTTCGCACACTCATAGGCATAATAAGATAAATCTCCGCTCCCTTGATCTATTAATTAATGGAATTTTTGGGAATGTTATAAATTGCGTAAAAATGGCAATTTATTAAATTCATTAAAAGGCATGAATTTAAATTATTCCCTGAAATTTTATTATTTGATAATTAAATGGACATATTTTGATTCTAGAATATGTCTGGGGACACAAGATCCTTAATTCTATGACAATTGTCTTTTTAAGAATATCGGTAAATACTACGATATCTTAATTGACTAGAATTGTTGAAGGATCTGAATTTTACAGATTTTGATTTATTAGATTTGCAAATATTAAATAATTAATATTTGAGATGGGCACCAATTTATTCCAGAACTTGTCTGGGGACGTTAACCACTGATTCTAGAATTTGTCTTTCAAGTATATCGGTGGGTGCCGCGATATCTTAATCGACTAGAATTACAGATGGTCAAAGGGTTTAACAGATTTATTTTGCGTTATACGCTACTGTTAAAGGGACATCACGCTACTATATGTATTATTTAATATACGGTATGAGAGCAATATCGCACGAAGCAATGTCAGTGTGAAGAGGCAAGTCGTTTCCAAGGTCTACCCAGAGCTTGGTTTAGCCGAGACACGAGGATCTGAACTTTGCATTCCTAATACTCTGCCTACCAATAATACTTGAATATAGTAGTGGCTTTATTGTACTTTAATAAGTACGGACATTTCATCTTACTGTAGTCACGTATTTATAATATGATACGGGCAGTAAGGAAAGAGGAAAAGAATTATTTCTTGCCGTCGCATTAAATATAATATATACGTAATTAAGTAATAAACGCGAATATATATTGCACTAATCTACTAAATAATCGCTAAAATAACATTCTCTGAATAAAATTAAAGAAAACGATTATAATAAAATTACATAGTAATACATACAGAAATATAAAAATAATAAAATAATATAAAATAATAGAGTCACACACCCACTCCATATGTTGTTACGTTATGGAGTCCCTAGATGTTTGAAGGATTAGGGAGGTGGTCGTGGGAAGAGAATCTTGCCTTCCACAGTTTCCGGAGAGTCCTCCATTCCCTTCCGGTAAACACAAACGACCGACTGGGTGATTGAGTCGCTGCATCCTGAATACAATTTCAGGTTTCCTCTTCGTCCTGGAATAGTGACGATAGAAACATCGCTCAAAGTATATGACGGCGTCACAAAGCCGATTCCAGGAGCTATAGTGGTCCGTCGCTCTCTGCAGGAGAGGTGAGAGTCCCTGCGAGACGTCTGATGTTCCAGAGCTCCAATCGCTCTCTCTGATCTTCATGAAGGATCCACTCGCGGTGGGGAGGTCCAGATCCACGGCGTCATCCCTGGCAATATGCAATACCGACAGATCTATCCCGGGTTCAAATAACTCCGCTCCACCCGTCCGGGTTTTAGGTTTAACTTTCTCCGCTCCCTTGGCTGGTCTAATCTCAGTCGGAGTAAGATGGGGAGGCCATTCATTCTCCTTACTCAGGAAGTCGGGTTCACCTAACCGGTCTATAGTATCTGTCAGTTCTTGAGGAGTTGCTCCTCTGGAAGCGATGTCCGTTGGATTAAACTTCTTGGGGCAATATCTCAATTGATCTACATTGGAGCTAAGATTGTCATTATCTGAGGAGTGTGGTGTTCCCTCAGTTGGGTCGTCTCCCTCACTAGTATCATCTTCCCATTCACTCACCTGGCAGACGCGATCTTGAAGCAGTCTTTCCCTGAGCGTTCTACGGGAAGGTCCAGTAAGGTACCAACCTACTCTAGTTCTTACCGCATAGGTCTGTAGTGGCTGCGGTTGAGCAGGCCGTTTCTCTAATGTCTCCAGCGCCTCATGCGCGTTTTGGCCGATGAGTATTTGCACTCCAGGATAATCAGTCTGGAATCGAGGTATGTTAAGATGTTGGATGCTCTCATCCTCGTCCCAATTATAAAGGTCTGCTTGAGTAGTAGCGAAGTTCTTTATAGCCACCATTTTCACTGACCTGATGCTATGTTCTCCTAGTTCGTCCTGGGGGGTGGACAACTCACCTATATAATAGTCGGCAGCTACAGTAGAATTCCAAACCTGCATGATCCCTGACATGTTTAGCTTGGTTCGGAACTTGGGTTGTCCAGCAAAGATGACTTCGGCTAGTTCTTTATCGATGAATGTTCCTGTGCTACCGGAGTCCAGGAGGGCGTTCACTATATAGCTCTTCTGAGGTCCGTGGACCCGTAACTGGACTACAGGAAATTCTCGGATTCCTATATTGGAAGTTGGCGCTTTCCAAGATGGTTGTTGATCGGAAGTAGTTAAGGTAAGGTCGCTGTCTGTGTCTTTCTCATACACGAGTGCTCGATACACTGCGGTGGTGTTTATTAGGTAACAGGATTCGTTTTGGTCGGAGAACTCGTCCGTATAGAATCCTTCCATCTCAGATTGATCAGTGTCGTTCACATCACTGAATTGGACATGTAGTTCGGACTCACTTACCTGACTCGGGCTGTTTCGTTCGAATTCCGTGTGCAACAAGATATGATGTTTTGCACCGCACTTTGCACACCTTGCGTCGGAGTTACAGGTTCGCCGTTGGTGTCCTCGTCTGAGGCAATTATAACACAACCGCTTATCCCACATGACTTCACGTCTATCCTCAAGTGATTTCCTCAGGAATTTATCACACACATTTAAACGGTGGGGCCCGTCGCACAGCACACATTTCGGCTTGATGTTACTTACTTTAACCTGTGCTATGTGGTGCACACTTGTTCTTTCCTCGGGCTTTCTCACCTGAATTCTTTTAGGAGACGTAGGAAGGGTTTTTTGTACCGGTTCCCTTCTGTCATTGGGTCGAGACTCGGATTTACTTACCTGATCTTTAGGCATTTTATTGACATAATAAGATCTGTCAGTGTCTTTCCCGCTGTCCTCTCCTTGAGAAGTTTGGCTTTTACTGTCGTCGGTATAACATACTGGTGTTACCCTTCTCCTAGAAACGGGTTTCTCACTTACCTTGTTTTCCAATGTCTTCTCTCTGGACTGCCTTAGGAGCTGTAATTTCACTTCTCTATCTAAGAATGACATGAGATCAGTCATGGTAGGGTCTCGTCGTTGTTGTTCCATCATATATAACACCTTCTTGTCCCAGCGTGTACCTACTCCACCCTTGGGCAAAGTAGATGCTAAGGCTCCTACAACCATAGAATTCTGGTATTCATGAGACTTACCTAACCAATCTAGTTGTCTACAGATCTCCTGAATCTCATCGGAAAACTCTATAATCCCGCTGCTAAGAAACTTTTGGGGCGCCATTAATTTCGCATATAAATACCTAGCTATGTTAGTCCTATTACCATACCTGATGTTTAGTGTATCCCAAACTTGTCTTAATCCATCTGGATGTCCAATAAATTTTAACGCCATTGACTTGGGAGGTCCTTCCAAACATTCGATGAGGAATCTAAGTTTCTCTCCGTTAGATAGTACAGAGTTCTGTATGTTATCTTTATAATATTCATTAAAAGGTAACCATTTCATCTCATCTCCATTGAACTTGACGATCTCTCCCACCTTTACCGCTTGCCGGGCTTCGGTTCTAGCCATTTGACGCGTAAAACTTTCTTGAGCCATCGTATTATTGAATATAGAATTATCGGTATATAAATTTCTCGGATTATGATCAGGTCTATATGGAATATTATTATCAACAGGTTTATAATTACCCTGAATAGGGTTTACTATAGGAGTTTCTACTTCACTAGCAGTATAGATGCATGTAGGCTCCACACCTTGCGCATGAAATACTTCAGACCTAACGGGTTGACACATTGTTACAGGGGGTGGTGTTATACCCCTTTGTATGTTCACTAATTTATCGCATTCTAACGCGATACTTTGCTGCACCTTTTGCAACTCTAACCTACTTTCCCTTACTGTTCCCTTGAGCTGCTGAACAGTCTCTTCCATTTCCCGGACCTGCTGAGAGGAGCACAAACAGTGTTCCCTCAGCTGCTCGAGCAGGAGACCCATCTCCCGTCGTCCCTCAGCTACCCACTCAACCGCCGAAGCGGGAGTCGCCAACGTTGTAGCGGGCGAGCGAGAGACGACGGGCGATAAATTCTTAATATCTCGCTCGGCGTCCAGGATGGGTTCGGACTCGGGAACAGTCCTACTGGGCACAGGTAATTTAGTACTGTACAAAGGGAATTTATAGGCAGGTTCTGGGAGTACAGGTGTCTCTATCTTTCTTTCCGCTTCTACTGTTGCCATTGCCTCTGCCGCCTTTCTTTTCGCTTCTGCTGTTGCCATTGCCTCTGCCATCTTCCTTTCAAGACCCTGTCCAAGTCTAAGGCTGATTCTAACACCTTCCAAAAGACTATCTGACAGTGCCCGTTTTGTGTCACACATTTTTGTTTGTACAGTTGAATGCCTACTGCTATATTACAGTCTAAGCAAGTCTAGTAATTCAGTATTAACTGCTAGCCTAGTAATTAATTACCGATACTGCTACTCAGTGTAGCGTGATATATATATAATATATTAGAATACCGGTATGCTTATAGTATATATAAGTATTATTACAGACTAGGTTTATCTCAGAATACCGGTATAATTTTAGCACAAATATATATAAATATATAATAGGCCTATCGGGAATACCGGTATACAGCTTACAATTTGTAGTATATATAATTCTGGACTAGAATTAATTACAAGTACCGGTATAATTTCAGCCTAAATTTACAGAAATAAAGATAATAGGCCTATCGTAAATACCGGTATATCAATTATTTTAAATAATTGAATTTCTGAACTTTAGGGTTACTTTGTTACTTTACTTACTTTATTACCGTTATTTGAGCAGTAGTCCAACTGATATTGAGACCTAATGGTTATATGGTAGGCCTACTATTTATAAATCGTTAGATTTGATTTATAATATATATATAATATATATGCGAATCGCGACCTATAACGCAAACTCCGTTCGGACTCTATCAAGTAGATACGTGATTTCTGAACTCGCGAAGGCTAACGATATAATTTTATTACAAGAAACTCTCCTTACCAAACAGGACTTGGGGATTCTCGATACGCTATCCATTAATCATTACGGGCGAGGCTCCTCTCCTGTTGACTTGGAATCCGATATCCTTATCGGAAGGCCACACGGTGGCCTCGGAGTCCTATGGAATAAAAGCTTCGGTGATGATTGTATTGAAATTGTTGATAAATCTGACCCTCGTCTAATGATAATTAAAGTTACTCCGCCTGGTACCGGTGAGGAGTTTTATATAATTAATGCATACTTACCTTATGAGTGTGCCGATAACGCTGACGATTATCTCGATTATTTAGCCAAGATAGTTACCATTGCGGAGACTCTAGATAACAATAATGTATGCATACTAGGGGATCTCAACGCTCACCCAAGTCGTCCATTTTTTCGTGAGCTCTCTAATACCTGTATGGAGTCAGGTCTCATGATACTGGACACACTCATGTTACCCTCGGAATCATTTACCTTCGTTGGAGCTGCCCAAGGATCTACTTCATGGCTGGATCACTGCGTCTGCACCGGGTCGATGAAACATAGAATAACAGATATAGTAATAAACTACTCACTAGTATTCGACGACCATTTACCAATGTGTGTTGAAATAAACTGTGAACGTATCATCCCCCTGGACAAACTGGAGCCGTCGATTCCGATTCCATTTACTCGACCACTCTGGAACTCAGCATCAGCGTTTAAACTCGGCTGCTACTCAGCTTCTACCGACACCGAACTGGCTAAAATTATTATACCACATGAAGCCCTATCCTGTAGGGACCCATCTTGCAATAATCCAACTCATAAGGGTGAGTTAAACTCGTTATATAATGGAGTTGTGTCTGCTCTACATTCATCAGTAACGGGTAATATCCCAGTTAGTATCCCGAAACCTGCCTGTAGTCCAACCCAAACATCTGTTCCTGGGTGGAATGACCAGGTGAGCCACCTCCATCGCATGGCCCGCTGTAGTTTCCTCGACTGGCGTGCGAACGGTAGCCCCCGGAACGGCCCACTGTTCCACTTAATGTGCTCAACGAGGGCACAATTTAAACGTCAGCTGCGCCTTATTAAACGTACCTCCGAAACAATTCGCTGCGATAAGTTAGCGGAAGGCCTATTGGATAAAAACTGTTATAAGTTCTGGCAAAATGTCAAGAAGGACAACACGATAAAGTCCCCTCCAGCGACTACAATCGGTGGAGCATCTGGCACTCAGAACATTGCTAACATGTGGGAACTCCATTATCGCACTATATTTAATTCGGCAACAACTCCGGCGCCCGCGCCCCCTGCGGCTTCGGTGCCCACCTGGATGCCCCCTGCAGCTTCGGTGCCCACCTGGGTGCCCCCCTCGACTTCGCTTCCCACCTCGGCGCCCCCTGCGGCTTCGGTGCCCACCTGGGCGCCCCCTGCGGCTTCGGTGCCCACCTGGGTGCCCCCCTCGACTTCGCTTCCCACTTCGGCGCCCCCTGCGGCTTCGGTGCCCACCTGGGCGCCCCCTGCGGCTTCGGTGCCCACCTGGGCGCCCCCTGCGGCTTCGGTGCCCACCTGGGCGCCCCCTGCGGCTTCGGTGCCCACCTGGGCGCCCCCTGCGGATTCGGTACCCACCTGGGCGCCCCCCTCGACTTCGGTGCCCACCGGGACGCCCCCATCGGGTTCAGTGCCCCCGCCTGCGCCCACTTCGGCTTCGATACCAACCTCAACCTGGGCGAATCCGCTGGGTGCGGTTCCCACCTGGCTGCCCCCTTCGACATCGGAGCCCCCTTCGGTGTCTCCGACGGTTACCGCACCATCGCTGGTGCCCCCTACGGTGCCCCCAACGATACCTAATTCCGATCCGCATGTGCACCCTTCAGTACCTCCACCGATAGCTGAGGCAGTGTACTTAAAAGAGATTCTCTTTTCCGAGGATATGGTAGTTTCGCCAAACGAAATCGCTGAGCTCATTCGGAAGTTGGATAGAAATAAAGCGTCCGGTCCTGACAACCTAACCGCGGAACATATTATTTATGCCAGTAAACGGATTATGGTGCTTTTTTCATTAATTTTTACCGGTTTTAATATTCATGGTTTTTTATCTCCTAGTATGATATCGTCTTATATATCACCGGTTATTAAAGATAAAACCGGTGATACTACAGACAAGAGTAACTACCGTCCTATTGCGGTTTCAAATATAATATGTAAAATATACGAATTGTTCATTTTAAGGCGAATTGATTGCTTACTGGCTACAACAGATAACCAATTCGGTTTCAAAGACAAACTAGGGACTGAACTTTGTGTCTATACGCTAAAAGAGATTATTAATTATTACTTAATTAATGGTTCTAATTTGTATATATCCTTCTTAGATGCTTCCAAAGCATTCGACAATGTAGATCATTCTAAATTATTTTCTAGATTATTTGAACGTAAAGTACCGATTTTTATTATTAGGGTTATTATCTTCATGTATTCAAATCAAACCATGATCGTGCTATGGAACGGTTTTAAATCCTTACCATTCACATGCTCCAATGGAGTCAGACAGGGTAGCCCGCTTAGCCCTAAATTTTTTAATTTGTTTATTAATCAACTAAGTATTGATCTTTGTAAATCTGAACTTGGATGTTCCTTAAACGATATGTGCATTAACCATTTAATATATGCTGATGATATCTGTATCATTGCCTCTACACCTATTGCTCTACAAGAGCTCATTGACATTTGTAGCAAGTTTGCATCTGCTAACGGTATGACATTTAATGGTGCTAAATCAAAGTGCGTTTTTATGCGCAGTAAGATGCGAAAACATTTTGATTTCGCGTCGATAATCTTGGACGGAAAACCACTTAAAGTCGTGGAGAGCTTTAAGTATTTAGGACATATTATATCAAGTGATTTTTCTGATGACCTCGATATTGGTGCACAGACGCGTCGTTTTTATGGATGGGCTAACATGTTAATACGTAAGTTTGCCAATTGCTCGAATCATATCAAGTTACTTCTTTATACTACATATTGCTCAACTATTTATTGTAATGCTCTCTGGTCTAAAATATATTATACGAAATCTGTTTTTAATAAGTTGCATACCGCCATAAACAAAACAGTCAGAAATTTATTTCGTTTACCTTTATTTAATGTTGAAACTGGTTTGCCTAACAGCGCCAGTGCTATGCTTGTTAATCTAGGTATTAAATCACTTATTGAAATACATAGACATGCTCTATATAGTTTGCATATACGTGTTGATAAATCTATAAACTCAATTATCTCTACTGTTCGCTTGGTGTGTCGCCCAGTCTCAGTATTATATAGTAACTTCATAACATTATGTAGATAGTCCAATTACTAATTTAACTTATTTTATTTTACGTCCTAATTAAATTTTACTATACTATAATACTCTGTGCTAAATATTAATATATATCTTATCTTTTACTGTACCATATGGCTGCAATATGCTGAAATAAAGAAGATTATTATATACCCGTTTTAATGGGTTTTGTCAATGTTTGAAATAAATGTTATTATTTCTGGGGAGTAATCACTACACAAAGCGGTGCGCTTTCAGTGAAGTGTTACTTATAGGACACTAAAACAAATAATTCTAATTTACCTAAGTTACTTAATACTACAAATTACGTACAATTCGGGTTGAGATTACGATCTCTAAATAAACACAAAAATTTACAAAAAACACAAAATACGAATTTTTAGGGTAATTTTACAAGAAGTCTACAAACCAGCCTAACAAAGGGTTAGAATTCTGGTTATTACAACGGACAGGGTAATGCGGTATTTGAAATAATAAGTAGTAGTAAATACACTGCGTTGTCCAGATAGGAAAATACCACCGCCTGACGACCTGCTATAGCCGTATCGCTATAGGTTCTACGTTATGTATCACGGAGTGTTCCTACCTAGAAGTTAATAGAGCTAATCGAACGTGCCTATTAACCACTTTACAACACAAATATAATGCCTACACTAATTACTCTCGGAAAGCACTGTACACTAAACCCTAAATTAGGTACGAGTACTTGTACAACAGATAATCAGTAGTTAAATATACTTGAACAGCTAAAAGAACCACGGCATCTGCTGGAGTGACCGATGCACAAAATCACCAGTCTTTACCTACGCCATGCAGCCCGTGTAGTACCGGGGTTAATTTAACTATAGCGGTATGTATAACAAACACAATTATTGTAGGAACAAACTTGGGGAATGAATGTTGCGGATAATCGCATAAACTCTGAATAATAAATATTACGCTACGCGTACAAACTACTCAAACAAAATACAGACCGAACACTGACAGACTACCATCAAGCCTAAACAAACTACGGTATATGCAGACTCCGAAATGATTAGGGAGTATGCGCTCTAACCCAGTAGTGCGACTTATTCTTTAGTTGGGGGTTTACCTTACAGCGTTCGCTGCCCCTACTTCCTAACCGTACTTAATCGGACAGGTGATCTACACACACTGCAATTCGTTCGGACTTAACAGCAATCAGACAACAGCTCAGCCTACAAATCGTCTGTACAATCTGATCAGGCTTACACGCCTTCTGTTCAATACTGGCCTACAAATAAATAAAACTGACAGAAATAAGTAAGCTCCAAAAGAAACAAGGGGTGTACAGTCCCTAATCTCTTAAACAGCCTACCGGTATACAACAATCAAGTCGAATAATACTAATGTACTTATACGGAAGTACCGGTTAGGACAGTTGGGCCTACTGACCTACAGATGTACCGTTCAGGTTTACCGGTTGACCGGTACTTTCAACTTTATTGCTTACTGCAATAAAGAAGCTATATCCGTTATTGTTCGCGCTTTCAGACCTTTGGCAGTTTAACCCGCCAAATTAGGATGTCTTCTAGATAATAAATCACCTTTAGTCTATGACAAGTATTTAATTCACTACACTAGTCGAAACCAATCTGTGCGCGATCATTCACCCGTTGGATATACCCGGGAGATTGGGTTCGACGGCTTAATCTTATTGCTATGTAAGCCTAATGTATTATTCGACTGACAGTATTATATAATCTCTGACAATATTATTCACCTTCGGGAAATATTAACAGTTCCTTTAGGACGTGGCGCTCTATCTATATAAAAAGAGTTATGACTTAAACTACTCACAACGATATGGCTTAGTTATAATTCACATATATGGCGCATTCTTTAGGAAATGCTTCGTTATCAGTCTCACTCATACACAATACTGCACAATACTGCACACTGATCTGCCGATCTTCACTGATTTTAGTCACATATAAAAGGAACACGGACCGAATCATGTAGGGTCTATCAAATAACATTAGATTCACTTCAAACCACTCAACATAGGTCGCAATCATTTATCTGTAACCTTTCTCTCTTACCTTCGGTATATCAAGAATATTGGGTTTTCGGGGTTATTTGTCGTTATTCCAAATATAATAATTCATCAACCATATTATGAAGAACTGACAGTAAATAGCAGTATAACAATATAAAAGTATGCACAGTGTTACACAGTATGCAGTATGCAGTATGCAGACATCAGACATCAGTGTGCAATATGCAGATAACGGATATATGTCCTTATAATTAAGCCTACTAGTGTAGGACTAAAAACTGAAAACACGGAGGTGCCAAAAGCCGGTTCTTAGGCTCTGGGCAAAACATAACACTGAACTACTGAGTTTCTGTATACACCTCCAACACAGAGACAACAAACGCTCTGATTGGTCAACCTGAACAACGAGAGAACAAAGAAACGTCAACGTGGCAATATCAGCTGCTAGCCGTCGTCATGGTAGCGACACTGTTTTCAAGAGTATCGAGCTTTTACGTCACGGAATTACGGATTATGTCCTCTAAAGTACAAATACAGAAGAAATAGCTTTTATGTCCGCTAAAACACCAGTACAGCAAGGACACGGCCTTTTTATGCCTGGTAAACCAACTACAGAGTATTTTACGGGAAAAATAAGGAAAAATAACCGGACAATTCAGCAAAAGCTTTTACAAGAGATTCAATTGGCAATTGGCTTCAGAAAAGACAAAAGCTAATGGAAAATCTAAATCACTGAAAACAATCTGTGTCAGTCAATAATTCTCGAAGCAGTGGAATGTGTGCCATAGCCTAGCTACAGACAGTGCTGTATGATTTATTGTAATTGGAGGGGGATCATGGAACCACCGCCACACCACTCCCACACTGCTTCCCCAGTGACTCATATATGAATTATATATTTTATAAAATCCTCATTGTTTAAATTAATTTTAAAGCAACCACATGTGACTTTCTCACCATATATTCGAATCGAATCACAATCGATAAATCCCTAACTTAATCTGACCATATATTTCGGGTCAATAATTGTTACATTGTCTTCGAATCACAATAAAACCGCGGGTTGTTTTTGCTGGGTGGAGTTTCTCTAAGAGTAGATTATAATTTCCATACAAAAATAAGTGCGTTTCTGCGAGACTAAATAACCGTGAGTAAATGTTAATACATCTGCGACATCAAATCAACTTAAATTATTATAATACATCACACACTCATGGAAAAGTATCATTGTTAATCGGATATTCCAACGGGCAGAGACTCAGTTTATTCATTAAAATGAATTATTTTTTGTTATTATTAAGTTTCGCTCTCTTTTTGCCTGCATTTAATGCTGGGAAATTGCCCAGAGATAGAAGGCCACAATCTTTGAAACATAAAATAAAAGGACCGTGTCCACCAGGTGTTCCTTTCGTTAGATGCAAAGGTAATCCATGTCGTTTAAATCAGTGCCATGGTTACCCGGAAGCGCGGTGCAAACCGAACTTTTGCGGAGGTTGTTTCGCCGAATACTTCGATGAAAACGGCAACATCATTGACTGCAAGGGGAATGCAGGCCCATGCCCCCCAGGAGTTCCTCTAGTCTCGTGTTTCGTCAACCCATGCGACTACGCTGTGTGCCCAGCTCACCCGAAAGCGCAGTGCATACCGAACTACTGCGGTGGATGTCATGCGTTCTTCTACAACGGTCTAAACCAGGTTGTCGATTGTGAACCAGCAACAGTCCCCATAACAACTACATCGACAGGCCCACCCACAACAACTTCGTGCTTACTCACACCTTGTTTCGCAGACCCTTGCACCTTGTACTATTGCCCAGAACATCCCACAGCGATTTGTCAAGGAAATTACTGCAATGGATGTTTCGCTGAATTTTTCGATGATTTTGGGGTTCAGTACATGGACTGCACTCCTTGGGTGTTTACAACAAGCACACCACCTATACCAACATCCTCGACTACAACTACACCATGTCTACCGCTTCCTTGTGGATGGAACATATGCGGTGCAAACTACTGCCCCGAGCACCTCGATGCGGTTTGCACAATAATTCCATGCACTTGCGACATAATGTGGATGAATCCATTAGGTGGTGTTTACCTCGATTGCACTACAACCAGTACAGTACCACCAACACCCCCATTACCACCATCAACGACAACAGCAATAGCTGCACCGCCAACGTCAACAGGGGGGGTAGGTCCACCCCCCTCAACTACTACCTCATGTCCACCACTTCCATGCGGGATGGACATATGTTCAGCCAATTACTGCCCGGAACATGCAGATGCGATTTGCTCTATACTCCCTTGCAGCTGTACCATTGTTTGGTTGATTCCAGGAGGTGGTACTTACGGTGATTGTTCTACAGTTAGCACAACACCACTACCGTGATCACGCAACTGTTGTAGTTACCGGACCTGTGTTAGTAGAGGGTCACGGTAAAATACGATAACAAACTAAACACAAATGAATAAATTACACTATATTATTTAATAATTATGATTTACATACACCATCTCCCTTAATACAACAACCAGAGAGGGGGGGGGGGGGGTTCGGAGCCCCCCCCCCCCCCCCCTTAATTTTTCTTCACATTTCAATCATATGCTACGAAATTTGGTATGATGATAGATCGGCACCTTTTCTTACTGCTGGCCTGGCTCGATTTTTCAATTTTCTCAATGTGTTTGCAATGTTAAACCACCTCCGTAGACTATATTTTTCGTCTTTAGAATGTAATGTGGATATCATTAGAACAGCTTTCATCTGCAGATTCCAAATCAGAAAACCGTTTTAAATTTAACCATAAAGTGGCAAAGATATTATCATAATACTAATGTGAAAATTTTGAGACGTAAATATCACTATAATTCTGATGTTTTTTTGTCTTTATTCCAGAATATTAATTATTATTTAGCTGAGCGTTTAAAACTCTTTAAGTAAAGAATATCAGAGTAAAGAATAGATATGATAGGAGTAAAGAATATTTCTCTAAACAATATCTACATATTGTTTCTTCATTGTGCGTAATTAATATTATAGAATTGAGTAAAAAAAACGTTAGAATTTACGTGTCAAAATGTATACCTTTGAATTTTGATAATATCTCCGGAAGTTCTTGGTGAAATTTAAAATATAGCCGACGGAGGTGGCAAAATATTGCGAAATAGACGATTTTTAACAGTTTGTTATATCGAAATAGCCATAAATTGAACAATCGGCCAGGCCACCAGTAAGAAAAGGTGTCGATCTATCATCATACCAAATTTCGTAGCATTTTATTGAAATTTGAAAAAAAATTGGGGGGGGGGGGGGGGGGGAGTCTTAACTTCCGACCCCTAAAAATGGTTGTTGTATTAAGGGAGATGGTGTAATACGGGGTGTCCCACAGAGTTTCATACTAAGTGCTAATTAAAAGAACGGCTCCATATTAATTAATGATTTGCAGTAACTTTGGTGTCATTATACAGCTGTAATTTGTATTTCCTCTGGAGTATTGAAGAGCTCAAAGATTCGATTGCAGAGGCTTTCTCTAAAATCCTATGCCCATCTAAGTTTTCGTTGAAACTGTAATGAATGACATTAATTAAAGTTCAGACAGTTGGTGGCTTCGGAGGACATGCATATTGAGGGGTGACTACAAAACAAAGACCCAAGACACAAATAATAAAGACCTGTACAAAACAGATGTGTTAACTTTCGTCTATTGTTTTGGTTCCCCCAACAAGTCTCTGTAACCTGCTCCTTTACTAACCTGCTCCTTTAAATGGCAATGTGACCTAACGCTCTTTGGGATCTAACGCTTTTTGGGTCCTAACGCTCTTTTGGACGTAACGCGACTTTACCTCTTTTTTTGTACAGGTCCCAAAGAGCGTTAGGTGCCATTGCCATTTAAAGGAGCAGGTTAGTAAAGGAGCAGGTTACAGAGGCGTGTTGGGAGAACCAAAACAATAAACGAAAGCTAACACATGTTACAATATTATGAGGTCTTTATTATTTGAGTCTTTGTTTTATAGTCACCCGCATATTGAGGTCTATTAGAGCAGTTATTATTACCTCAGTACAGATAAGTGGTTTTTATTTATCTAATTAACCATAATAAACAAGCAAAGAGTATTTTTTAAAAACAAAGAGTATCAAATATGTTGATCATCCTGTATATATCACGTGTTTATTGTTCATACTAGGGTTTTTGCTCAATAAATTGTTTGTCTATAATCATTCGAATATGGGAGGGGTTACAAAGTGCCTTGAATCGAGAGGCCATCTGTCTTTTATTTTGTACAAACACGGATATTGCAGACAACTACGGAAATGGAGGGGAAATTTCGAAAATTGGCATTTATTTTATTTAGTAATTGGTTTAAACGAGTACAGCTAACATTGCACGCTACGGATAAAACGGATAAGTTTGTATTTTATACAGCTGTTACTTAACCCCATATCTGAATTAGTAATTAACGGGCGAAGTATTCCATTGTATCTAGACAAACTACTTTTCGAACACAAACCCTGCGTATTGTAATAATATTAAGTGGTTTATTTATAACATGGTACCGGTGAGACCTATAAACATATTAATTATTATGCTATGACTATTTCATTATAGTACGAAATTATAACATTATATATTGAATGGTTGGGTGAAGTCAATAATTATATTTAGTGGTGATTGGTTATTTCACATAATTAATTATTTATGAAAACTATTATATTTAAAGCTAATTGCTGAACGGTTCTCTATTTTGGTTTTGTATTATAAAATATTAACTGTTCAACATTAAGAATGTAGCACTGAATTTCATGCTGGCTCGAATGGCAATTTTAAAATTACAGCTAGAAGCATTCGTGACGTTGTCACACTGACACAGGCATGTCAGCGACATATTAACCTCAAGTATTATTATCACATTCGAAAGTTACAAACAAACACGCTCCAATTATTAACATAACTATGTCTTTGCGCCCCGAGGGACAGTGGTGTAACGAGGTAATTGTGACAGAGAAAAGGAAGTTTCGCCAAAAAAAGGAAATATTGGGAATCGAACTTGCATTGAATATAGGGAACAGTGCAGAGTTGTTGCTGAATCACGTGCGACGGTGAAAGTATTCAATTACAGGAAGTTACTAAATGACAGTTCTGGAGACCAAAATAAATTATATGGGGCGAGCCACGCAGTAAAGGCGAGTCTTAGCGCACAATTATAAGTAGTAAATAGGGCAAAATTTCATGCCCGTCTGTCTGTCTATAATGAAAAATTCATTCGCAAATAACTTTTGAAGATTTTAACCATTTTCAACCAAATTTTGTATGGGCATACTAAAGAAAAAGTTCCAATATTTTTGAGAGTTACGGGCAAATACCTCTCGAACTTTTGACTCCAGATCAAATCGACCTTGTTTCGAGCTGCGGGGTTTCGAGTTCCCGTGCTGCGGGGTGACTTCACAGCGGTAGGTGTTTCAACGGGGTACGTCACAGTAATTGCATGGGTAGCTATGTAAATTTCACAAAGGCGGTGTTGTTAAGGGTGACGTCACCGTAACAGGAATTTGTCTTGCGTAATAACAAATGGCCTATATGGGAGTCCATGCTGGGCTCTAACTGCCGGGGACACCAAATCTCTGGATGGTACATTCACAAGAATGATGCGCCGGGCTTACTGAGCACTATACAGCATTGGAAGTGTCTCATTGCCCCCCTCCCCCAAACAAAACAGAGCCGCCTCTGCTTCGCAGGACATTGCTTTCGCAGTGAGGACCAGCCTGTGCGCAGTCATGTGCTTTGGCAGCCCCATGGAGAATATATAAGCATGGTGGACAGCCTATGACTTTCTTGAGACGCATCTTAAAGGACACTGGCCTTGAAGATGCGGATGCGGATGTCATGGGTGATAGGGTGCTATCACAATAATTTTGTGAGATTCCAATTCCAGAAAAGACAAATATTATATTTGTGAGAGATGCGATTCTTAGTGGAAAT
Organism: Nemertoderma westbladi; assembly: GCA_032718475.1. Classification (NCBI taxonomy): domain Eukaryota; kingdom Metazoa; phylum Xenacoelomorpha; order Nemertodermatida; family Nemertodermatidae; genus Nemertoderma; species Nemertoderma westbladi. The sequence goes on along the minus strand of JAUCBJ010002827.1, from coordinate 72,845 downwards.
TAATGAATTACGGAATTACTATCTGTGAGAAACGTGAATGTTAACTTATTAGCTAAAAGTATTCTAGAAAAAAAATATAATAACCTTATATATTCTCACGTGGCTCCTTATTTTTATTAATCTAAACTTTAATAAATACATAGTCTGAGGTGATTACAAATTGCGATAATATCACAAAAATTAAAAACAAAACTTCTTATTACACAATGTTAATTAAACATAAATTAAAAACATAAATACTTGCACAAAATTGGTACAAACAATTAAACATAATTTAATTAATGCTAAAAAATCATAATAATTAAAATGAAACTGAAACTGCAACTTGACCTAAAATAATAAGTTTAAACGTATCAGGCGATGCCGTTAATAATTACTTTGGTTTGATTGGCAGTTAATAAAAGTTGTTCTTCATTGGTTTATAAATGTTGTAGAAAATTGAACAATAATAATATCACTCACTTAGTAAACCCATACCATTCTTTTGTTAAAAATACTTATAAACTGCCACATACAACACACGGAACTTAAGGTTCTAACGGCTAAATTATTTCGAAAATTCAAATTATATTTCGTAATGACATTGAATTAAATTAATTAAGTATCGGGTACCTAATTAAATTTTTTAAGACTATAAAGAAAAATTCAATGTTAAGCGTTTTGAGTGGCATAAAATTTATATGATCAGATCACATTTAACAAATTAAATTATTTTAGATAAGGGTGCATCCATAAAGGACGTCCGAGTAAATTTCAGATTTTCAGACCCCCACCCGGGGGGGGTGGGGGTCTGAAACCCCCCCTCCCCCTGTCCAAGCTGCCCCCCTGACCTCGGACGTCCTTTATGGATGCCCCCTAATTGAATGTACAACATGGTGTATATAGCAGTAACATTTATTAATTAATTGCGCCGCAATGAAAGTCCTCGGGTTGTGTGAGATACATTAAACAGTTGAGTAGCAGCAGATATAGGAATGTATGTGTGAACGTGAAGTGGGCAAAGAAAATATATTTATGAATATCTTGCGTTATACATTATGTGTTAAAATGAGTCGTTTACTTTATTTGTCCATTTAGAAGATTTTTATTGAGATATTAGTAGAACCAGAACAACCCACAACCAACGCAGCGCAGCCAGTATAATGATAATCTCCATGAGGTGCGCTGCCTTTCTGTACAGAAAATAGGAGGTGAGATCAACACAGAGGCAAAGGAAATAGTTTTGGGTTTTTCTCGAATCGATATTTTTTCTAAGTGTAGTCCTCGCTCTAAGGTCACGCAATGTATCTTGGTGGTATATAGCATCGTATAGTTTCACATCAATCATAAGCGCTTGTCAAATAAAGTGCTACTTTACATGATATAAACAAATTATATTATCAACCCTATTTTTAAGAACAAACCAAAAAATTGAGTTTTGTTAAAATTGAGTACCTATAAATATTCTTTACCCCATTCTATTGGGTAAGTTAATTATTATATAAAAGGTAATGTATATGAAGGTATTAATTGTAAGTATTATTCTCTACTCGTAATGCAACTACATCCAAAACTAGCAGCATAAAAGTAACAAACAATAAATAATGTACCGATATTTAAAAAATGGAATGAAATAAAAACACGTCAACAAGATGGCAGTTCAATAATTAATATAATAAAACACAAAGGTATAAACAAAACAATAAACACAACACGACAACAAACGGCCGTATATTTATATTTAATCAACAAACATGAAAAATAAAATGACGATTTTAATACTTAAATAAAATGTTTCTAAATCCACTAAATTAAAACATTAATGAGGTTAATTGAATATTTACTGCATCGTTTATAAAAACACCAGAATTATTTAGCGAATCGCAACATTTAAGTACCGCTAGTCCGCTACCCAAACCAATAAATTAATAAGTTTAATAGCTAAACTCAACAGAATAAAACAAATTAAATTATTTATTACTGCAACAAATGGCTTGGTAGTGGCATCTACTCTAAGATAGCGCTGTGTGCTGTTCGGTTTCTCTTAAAAAATCGAAATCTTTCGATTTGGAACTGAAAAGTTATTATTGTATAAATAGTTTACAGCAAGTTGAAGGCAATTGGAGTTGACCCCCCCCCCCCCCCCCCCCCCCCCACACACATCGATTAAGTGACAATCTTCCAGTATAGAACACAGGAACGTTCCCCTATGGAGACCAACCCGGAGCCCCCGGCTAGGAACCGGACACCGGTCACCGCCCTCCCGTGTCCGCCTGCGGTCCGACACTCGGCCCGGACACTCGGACACGGGAACCTATACAACCGGACGGCGTCCGAGCCCGCGGCCAGCAGCCAACCGTTCGCCCCCGCGTCCACGGAGGTCAACCCCTCGCCCCCGTCGCCGGCCCACACCCCCACCGTATCCCGGGTCACCAGACACCGCTGCGTGGCCCACGCGGTGCCCACCATGCTCTCGGGGGCCGCAACCAACCGGCAGTGCGCCACCGACCAGTACCGCAACGCTAAATCCCCGGCGGAGCTCCGAATATACGCGGAATCAACCGACCAATCAACGGCCGCCACGTACTCCGTATGCCCAACGCATCGTCCAGCCTTACCGAAACGTTTTCCGGAGTCCAACACGGAGTAAACATAAACGTGTTTATCGTGGCAACCAACCGCCAGTCTACAACCATCCGGTGAGAATTCTAGAACGTTTATTTGTTGGGAGGAATCCGAATGAGTTGCTAAAAGGTTTCTGTTGTTGGAGTTGAAGGCCATCCAGCGGCCGCTCTGTGTACCGACTACGACTATGTCCCAGTGCGGGTGCAACCCTACCGAGGTGACCCCGTCGTCTAGACGATGGGTCCACAGCGGTAGCGGGACGCCGTCCCGCAGCCCCCACGCCGCTACCAAACCGTCCAACCCGCCGGTAACGAACTCGGGGCGAGTTGGGTGAGTCGCGAGGCCCCATAACTCCTCGCTGTGTCCCAGAACTAACGGCGTAGGGGACAGGGACATTGTCCCATGTGTGAGTGATTTAGTCGCGTGCGTGAGGGACGCTGATCCCTGCGACTTTGTCCCGTGCGAGAGGGACATTGACCCAGAGTCATCCCCGCTACTCGCCGTTACAATAAGGTTTCTCGTTGTCCCGATGTACAACGACTTACTCACGGACTCGGCTAGCAGCGTGCGGACACCGCCGGCCGTCTCGGGGAGCGCGACCAGTAGCAGGGGCTCCCCGCTAGGGGCGTCCAGACTCCACTGGTAGACGCGGCCGTCCTTCCCGCCCCCGGTTAGCAGCCCCCCGTCCGGGAGTGGCAGCACCGCGAACACCCCGCCCCCCGGGTGCGCCCCCACGATGTAGGTGCGGGGCCGCAACGAGACGGGATCCCACTGGACGAGGTTCCCGTCCGAGTCGCCGGACACCGGACGGCCGGACTCGTCGAAGGCGAGGCAGGAGACGGTGCGTGGGCGGGGTAACGGGTCGAACATTAAGGCGCGTACGGTGAGAGAACAATCCTGGAATACAATAACAATTTACATAAAGAAACCCGATGAGCTCTGCAACTCTGGCAAACTGCTCCTTTTACGAGCCAAAAATTACCTCAAAGTTCGAATTACTGAATTATCTTTCAAGGAATGTATTTCATCGCTGTTTTCTGGAATCAGTATTATAGCAGTAGCCCCCCGGGATTTTATATCACAGAAATTCCAGAATATGATATTTTTTTTAATGTTTTTTTTGGTATTGGTGAATATTCTAGAACAGCTGGTGGTTTTTGAAGAATTTTTCGATGGATATTTCAGCTTTAAACTGTTGCGGAATATATTAATGACCAAAATAATTTTCAAAAAACACTAGCTACCATAAAAAAAATATCTACTAAGGTTCTAGAACATTTACCAATTAAAAAAACACTCAAAAACGGCCAGGGTCTATTACTGTCCGGGGGACTACTGTCCGGATGGTGGCTACTAGTCTAGGGGCTACTAACTGTACGGGGGGCTACTAACCGGGGCTACGTCGGGGGCTACTGTCCGGGGGACTACTGTCCGGGGGCCTACTGTCCAGGGGGCACTACTGTCCGGTGGCCTACAGTCAGGGAGCTACTAACTGTCCGGGGGCTACTAACTGTACGGGGGGACTACTGTCCGGGGGGCTACTGTCCGGTGGCCTACAGTACAGGGGGCTACTAACTGTCCGGGGGACTACGTGTGGCTACGTCGGGGACTACTGTCCGGGGGCTACTAACTGTCCGGGGGACTACTGTCCGGTGGCCTACAGTCCAGGGGCTACTAACTGTACGGTGGTCTACTGTCCGCGGGACTACTGTCCGGGGGACTACTGTCTGGTGTCTTACAGTACAGGGGGCTACTAACTGTCCGGGGGACTACTGTCCGGTGGCCTACAGTCCAGGGGGTACTAACTGTACGGGGGGCTACTAACTGTCCGGGGGACTACTGTCCGGTGGCCTACAGTCCAGGGGGCTACTAACTGTACGGTGGGCTACTGTCCGCGGGACTACTGTCCGGGGACTACTGTCTGGTGGCTTACAGTCCAGCGGGCTACTAACTGTACGGTGGTGCTACTGTCCGCGGGACTACTGTCCGGGGGACTACTGTCCGGTGGCCTACAGTACAAGGGGCTACTAACTGTCCGGGGGACTACTAACTGTCCGGGGGACTACTGTCCGGTGGCCTACAGTCCAGGGGGCTACTAACTGTACGGGGGGCTACTGTCGGGGGACTACTGTCCGGTGGCCTACAGTCCAGGGGGCTAACTGTCCGGGGGACTACTGTCACGGGGGGTACTACTGTCCGGGGGACTACTGTCCGGTGGCCTACAGTCAGGGGCTACGTCAGGGGTACTGTCCGGGGGACTACTGTCGGGGGACTACTGTCCGGGGGACTACTGTCCGGTGGCCTACAGTCCAGGGGGCTACTAACTGTCCGGGGGACTACTGTCCGGAGGGCTAAACTGTCCCAGAACCCAGCTAATCATATTAAATAATTTTCAAAGGTTGAAAAAATGAAATACGGCACTTTAGGTTAGTTAAAACTGTACCAAATGTTAATTTCTTGTTTTTTTTCCAAGACGGCTTAAGGCCTGTTTACACGTGGCAACTTTGAGAGCAACTTTCTCGGCAACTTGTAGAGCAACCCATGTTGCCGATCAAGTTGCTCCGTGTAAACACGTAAAAACGTTGCCGTAACAGTTACTCAACGATTACGGCAACTTGAAGGAATTTGCTTTGGCGAATTAAAGCGGGATAATCAAATTAGATTATCAAAAACTAGCTAGTAGATAAAATGACCCACTATTTTACATTTAAACTAGCCAAGTTGCTCTAAAAGTTGCCGGCCAAGTTGCTGGTAAAGTTGCCACGTGTAAACAGCGATTAAATTAAGTTGCTCCAAAAAAGTTGCTAGTTGCAGAGAAAGTTGCTCTACAAGTTGCCGCGTGTAAACAGGCCTTTATCGCTTAATAAACAATCTCTGAGGATGAGAAACCAGTTCGCTCTGCACAACTACCTGTTAGTAATAATAATGGTTAAAGATGTTAATGTGAGATTACATATTACTATATTGGACATATAAACCAAACCGCTAACCTTCTGTCCTTCATTGGTGGACGTTGTGAAGGTCCAACAATCGATTCCGGCCTTCCCGAAGACGAGGAACCGATCGGAGCGATCGGGGAAGAACGAACAGCCGACAGGCAACCCGACGACTTCCCGAGAGGCCACCAACCCGACGGGTTCACCCGCGGACCCATCGCGACGGGTCCAATCCCACAGGAACAGGGTCCGTTCGGGCTGGTTGTCATCGATACCGACGAGCAGACGGCCGGAGTCGCGCCCCCCAGCGGAGAAGCCGAGACAGGAGACACCCCCGGTGCAGCAGCGCCCCACAGCGGCGAGCGTGCGCATCGAGAGTGAGTCCCAGACGAGGACCCGGGGATCTGAGGGGATGGATCCGTCCTGGCTGGTCGCCACGGTGACACAGTCCGGGTGAACCGAGATCGAACGGATCTCGGCTGTGTGCGACGTGTAGTGCCGTTGGCGTCGCATTGTCGGGTCGTAAAGAACAGCCAACGCCGCCACTATAGGGGGAGAATGTTACAGTAAAAGTGATTCTAACTCGAATAACGTAATATTAACTAAAACTGTCAAATAAATAACAAGTAATGCTGAACTATCGCATATTCACGCACTACAATATCAGACAGAACAACATTATTCTAGGATGGCTAAAACGTCTGTCCTTATCTGATCTGATCTGACGGTATCTGACACTTGTTCCACCTTGGTTCAGAGCCGACCTTGGTGTAGTGGTTATATTGAATTCACATTTTTTCGTTTCGGCACGAATTTTTGAAGGGTTTAGCGAGGCATCTCTGCCTTGCATCCTTAAACGGTAGCTAAATGAGTACTGGACTTTCTGCCTATGTCAGCATGTGAAATTTCCCCGGTATTCCCCTTAAACCCGGGGGGGGGGGGGTCAATATAAACCCCCCCACCACCCCCCCCCCCCCCCTGATACTAACTAAAAGACTAACTGAAACGAACTAAAAGGAATTCAAATAAAATAAGCTAGAAATTTTAAACTTGTTTTTAGCGGCTGATGCCAAATTTTGGTGCCGGCCCATGTGAAGAATACCAGGATTTCACTTTTCGGTCGATTTTTTTATTGGTCGATATTTTTTATTAAAACTCTCACTCTCTCACTTCAACCTACACTACACATCACGCAATCTGCCCTCTCTCCCTTTCTGGTACTCTCTCCCCCCCCATGACACACTTACGGCTCCAATTCAACAACTACAGCTGATTGTTTTCCCAATTAACTTTAACACGATATCACAATCTTCTTACTACTAATAGTACTTAACTAATTATGTTTATGCTAATTCTTTATCAACCTATCAGCTATTATTGCCACATGGGTGGGTGGGTGGATGGGAATGTGGGAAGGGTGTCCGCTGGTTGTTTATTGTTTTGGTTAGAAAAGTCAACCGCGGTAACATTCTCCTTTCCCTCAATTGGTAGGTAACAAATTCGTTTATTGTTTTGGTTAGAAAACCCTGTCTCGGTAATCTGCTCCTTTCCCTCAATTTGTAGGTAACAACGTCGTTTATTGTTATGGTTAGAAATTACAGCCGCTGTAACCTGCTCTTTTCCTTCAATTGGAAGGTAACAACAGCGTTTATTAATTCCCACATTCCCATCCACCTTCCCATATTCAGATATTCCTTCATCGTCTGGGTATACTGTAAATTCCACTGTATCAGCTGGCAATATGGAGCATGTTAAGTGTTTCTTAATATACACACTACACAGTAGGCATAGAGAGATACCCTTTCCTGACTTCACTTTCTGCCTTTAGCGTAACAAACCTTCAACCTATATCGCATTTTTAATATATAATAACATGCCTTTGTGCATTAGATGCATACCGGTATGCCTACACTGCTACGTCATGTGATGATACTGATACATAAACTGGCAACGTGAAACGTGATCCCCTATTCAGCTATTGGCTATTTACCTAACAGACAGTTAGGTAAAGATTATATCTCTTTCTCCTGATTGGTTATAGGATCAGATGCTGTCAGATCAGATCAGACTGTCAGATCAGATACAAAGAATACTAACATATCATCAGGTTCAGACTGTGTGGAGCGTAGGAAAAGTAAATTCTTAAAAAAAAATTTCAGATGTTTTATATTTCAATAGGCCCCTATAAACTGATAAAAGAACATCAGAAGCAGAACGTTAAGAGCTTAGGCCCTATAGTTTATCAGCAAATCTGAAACCCTTGGTTGAAAATCGATGGGAATTTAATTTCACAACAGATATAACTATTTCTTTTACAAAAATAAATAACTATTTTTTTGTCCGACTTTTTTATCCGCATTTTCGTGGAAAAGTAGAATGTGCACATTTTTTCCAAGGCGTAGCCGAGGAATAAATGCCCAATGACATTGGTTCTACTTAAAAAATAACAATTAATAAAAGTACAAATTATAAATGTTAAATAAAAATAATAAAGATCAATGTTTAATTTAATTTATATAACATCGCGAGTGTCGCCTACCTGTGTATAAGAGCTCGCCAGTTGGTAGAAGGAACAGATTCCGTCTGGAATCCTTCCCTCTATAACCTTGAGCCCAGACCAACTGCAGAGACTCGATGGGACACGGTGTGACGGTAACAGACGGGTCGGAGGTCCCGTGTAACACAGTCCTGGAGACGCCATCCTGCAGACAGACAGTCCCGGTCTCTGGGTCGTAGATAGTCCGACGCTGGTTCGACACCTCCGACGGTCGACTACTCAACACGTTACCCAATGAGGATCGACGCTGTAAGGCTTTAGTGGGTAGAACGGCGCTACTGGCACGTCGGGATGAGAGGTGATTGGCTGTCGGCTTAGTTGGTCTAGGGCTGGAAGACGCTGATTGGTTGAGGTCGCTAGCCGAACCGAAATGGTTTAAACTGCCTGAAGAATACTTGAGTTGTCGGTTTCTAGACTTTAACGAAGAGTTTACGGATGATGATGGCGAGGATGATTCAATGGGACCAGAAGATACAGAGAGTCTGGAGGTTGAGTTGGATGGGTGCAGATGGTTGGATGAAGCTATAGGGGAACTAGAAGCAGAATAGGCGGAGGGTCGGCGGTGGGCGAATTTGTTTACAAGTTTTTTTGCCTTTGGAGGGTGTTCCTTGAGGTTGTTGACCACTTCTAGGAGAGTGTCTCGTAGAAGCGATATTTCTTCGTCCTGTTCCGCTATCTTTATCTCGAGTATTCGCACGCGTTCGTTGATATCCTTGTCGGAATCGGCCAATAGCGTCTCCATGTTGTTGGGGAAGAGATGACCCCGTAAGACAGGCATGGAAATGTATACCGGTAATACAGTACAGCAGTAGGCCTAATACTGTAATAATCCTAACAGCTACCTGGCTACAGAGCTAGGCTACCGGTACCGGTACCATTACTGCAGTACTGCAGCACAGCTCACTGTTTGCCAGACTGGAATCTCTATGTATTGGGGACGTCTATTTACACCAAAAACACACAAAAACACACAAAAACTCACAAAAACACACAAAAACACACAAAAACACACAAAAACTCACAAAAACACACAAAAACACACAAAAACATACAAAAACACACAAAAACAGACAAAAACATACGGCACATATATGAAATGCCTGCAAAGGTAATTATCATTGCGGTTTGGGTTGTTGTCTGTTTGTATGCCTGTTTGTCTGTATGGATGTAATTAATTGTAATCCAAAACGCAATAGTTATTGCTGAAATACCTATAGGCATAGTCCAGTAGTCTACACTCTACAGGTACCTTCAGTATAAATTAGATCATTGATGCACTCGATCCTCTGTGGAATTCCCATTATGAACATCACATATATTTCGCCTGGACGGATGCATCGCGCTTATTCAATCTAAACATTACTATATGATTGTGATCAGGCAGGCAGGTTATGGTTGATATCAGTTAATGATGCCTTTGATAAATTGCGCAAAGGGCGATTATTTACTGTAATACAGTAGATAGTGTGGTTGCGTTTCCGCCAACATCTCTTTCCAAGCTTGGTGAGAATAACTCTTCCGGGAAGAAAAATATACTCGATTTATGACTACCATCATCTGATCATATGTTGACGTCACATTAAATTCTACCTGCGAATCTGAAACTACAGTATTAGCTCGATTCATTCATACTTTGTCATTATAACACCCTGTGTCTGTATTTCATACTCATGTATGCTTAACAGAGGCATACCGAGGGTGGGGGGGGGGGGGGGCTGGGGATTAGAAAATAATTAAATAATTTAAAAAAAAATTAATTATTTTATTGGGCCTATTGATGGAATAAAACACTTACAAAACCATTTTATTATTAAATCACCCAGGGCTTGCCACTTGCAACAACAATGCTATTACTATATTTACAATTACAAGATCGTTTAAGTAGTTTGGATTTATTAAGTATACAGTAGAGAAACGGGAAGTTTGATGTGATTTATTGGGACGATGTAATAAATATATTTGCAGAAGAATCATACTGTAGTAGGCCTATAAACAACATTTTTTAAAAATGTAATAATATTTTAAAATCGGTAATAAAATCGGAATTGTAGTGGAATTGAATGGCCATGATAAAACTAATTTATTTATTACATGGGAAAGCAAGACCAGTTATAAACTTCACGGCTTATATGTTCTTAAGTTTTTTTTCCCCTATGTAATATAGGCCTAAGTAATTTTATTCTTAATTTGGTACTTTATTGTGGCTTAATTCTTTAATAAAAGAGAGTGATATATTGTTACAAAATAAATGTTTTGTTTTGTTTTAAAACAAAAACAAAGTTTTTGTTTGTTTGTTTTTGTTGTTTTTCTGTGTCTTTGTTTTGTTTTTGTGTGTTTTTGTTTGTTTTTGTGTGTTTTTGTTTGTTTTTGTATGTTTTGTTTGTTTTTGTGTGTTTTTGTTTGTTTTTGTGTGTTTTGTGTGTTTTTGTGTGTTTTTGTTTGTTTTTGTGTGTTTTTGTTTGTTTTTGTGTGTTTTTGTTTGTTTTGTGTGTTTTTGTGTGAATTGTATGTTTTTGTGTGTTTTTGTGTGAATTGTATGTTTTTGTGTGTTTCTGTTTGTTTTTGTGTGTTTTTGTTTCTTTTTGTGTGTTCTGTTTCTTTATGTTTCTTTTGTTTGTTTTTGTGTGTTTTGTTTGCTTTTGTTTGTTTGTGTGTGTTTTTGTTTATTTGTGTTTGTTTTTGTGTTTTTGTTTGTTTTTGTTTGTTTTGTTTGCCTTTGTTTGTTTTTGTGTGTTTTTGTTTGTTTTGTGTGTTTTTGTGTGAATTGTATGTTTTTGTGTGTTTTTGTGTGAATTGTATGTTTTTGTGTGTTTCTGTTTGTTTTTGTGTGTTTTTGTTTCTTTTTGTGTGTTTTGTTTCGTTATGTTTCTTTTGTTTGTTTTTGTGTGTTTTGTTTGCTTTTGTTTGTTTGTGTGTGTTTTTGTTTATTTGTTTTTGTGTTTTTGTTTGTTTTTGTTTGTTTTGTTTGCCTTTGTTTGTTTTTGTGTGTTTTTGTTTGTTTTGTGTGTTTTTATGTGAATTGTATGTTTTTGTGTGTTTTTGTGTGAATTGTATGTTTTTGTGTGTTTCTGTTTGTTTTTGTGTGTTTTTGTGTGTTTTTGTGTGTTTTGTTTGCTTTTGTTTGTGTGTGTTTTTGTTTATTTGTGTTTATTTAATGTGACGTCAACATATGATCAGATGATGGTAGTCATAAATCGAGTATATTTTTCTTCCCGGAAGAGTTATTCTCACCAAGCTTGGAAAGAGATGTTGGCGGAAACGCAACCACACTATCTACTGTATTACAGTACTTAATCGCCCTTTGCGCAATTTATCAAAGGCATCGCATTAACTGATATCAACCATAACCTGCCTGCCTGATCACAATCATATAGTAATGTTTAGATTGAATAAGCGCGATGCATCCGTCCAGGCGAAATATATCAGTATATGTGATGTTCATAATGGGAATTCCACGGAGGATCGAGTGCATCCCACTTCACCCAACTTTCACCCAACTACACCCAACTACACCCAACTTTCACCCAACTACACCCAACTTTCACCCAACTACACCCAACTTTCAGCCAACTACACCCACACAGTTCCACCCCACTACACCCAACTTCCACTGCACTTCCACTTCCACTCTGCATCCAACTTACACCAAACTATACCTACTGTATGGCACCAAACTTCCACAAATTACAATATGTACAGTAACAAACTCTTCGAGGAATTGCTGAGATATGAGCTTTTAAATGTTTCATGTACTGTATGTTGCCCCCACTGCTGAGCAATTATGAAAATAACAAACTAACGTTTTATATTTATTGCAGGTTGGTTCTAGAATAATTGATGAATTTAGCAATAAATATACAAAGGAGAGACGCAGAGACTATTGACGAACGATCCAAGCTACAGTATAAAACTAAACTGGCGCTGTTTGGGATTGTGGTGAAAATGAAAACGGTATTGATACACAGGGGGGTCACCGTCACAGCCTTAACGACGAAATCGCATTGGAAACTTCTGTTATGGGAATAGCAATGCAGATAATTCGTGCAAAGTTAATGGACATAAGTTCTATATTATACAGTATGTTTAATGCAATTATAATAATTTAATTATCCTTTATGTATCATAGAATACAAGAAAAAGAACTGTAACATTATTTTCAGCAGCTTTATTTTAATCTTGGGCCCATGTAAACACTTTCTGCCGTTATATATTTCACTTTGCAGTTGCCCCCATGTGAAGAATCCCAGGTTTTCATTAAAATCACAGGTTACAAAAGGGCTGAATCTAACCAAAACAATAAACGAAATTTAGCCGTATCAAAACGAAACGTATCAAAAAGATAAATTAAAAAAAATAAAAAATCTTCATACATAAAATTCCAATAAAATGTCGACCGAAAAGTGAAATCCTGGTATTATTCACATGGGCGAACTTTATGGCCTTTATATTAATTAATTTTTAACGAAACAACAGCAATAATTTTAGAACATTTTACATTTTTGATAAACTAAAAGGGGATCTGGTAAGATCTGTACAGGTCAAGGGAATTTCTGCAAGGAACTTATTATGAACTTCACATACAGGCGATGCCAGAATGGACAAGATCTCTACAGTATGAGAATCGATAAGATCGTTATACATTACAGATCTTACAGTAGTAGAAATAATAATTCATCACACATCTTTTTAATCTTTCAGACATTCCACCCATTCGAAAATCCTCATGTGATCAACATTGAGGTTTCCAACCTAATGTGTGCATTGTACTTGACACAATGAACCCGGCGTAGCATTCTTGTGAATGTGCCATCCAGAGATTTGGTGTCCTCAGCAGTTAGAGCCCAGCATGGACTCCCGTAGAGGAGTACTGGAACTACTGCTGCTCTAAATAATCGGACCTTGAGTTTCCGATTAATTCTCGGTGACTTCCAAATCCTGGAAAGCCTATTCAAGGCTGCCCATGCCTTTCCCTTACGTATTCGAAGGTCCTCATCTGACTTCCGGATCCATGATCCCAGGTAACAGAAGTTGTCCACATGCTCAAGCATACCATCTTTTGAGCTTATGCTCATGGGACCAACACTAGAAGCAGAATGTTCTAATGAGCTGAGGAGCCGTTGGGCTCCCTCTAATGATTCTGAGAGTACTCCTAAGTCATCAGCAAAGTCTATCTGATCAACATTGAGGTTTCCAAGCTAAATTCTCACATGTGAATGAATAATATGTCACACACTTTAGGTATGTTGCTACATAGTCGGATCCCAAGTGGGGTTTCTCATCGGGCTTTAATGTGGATCAGTTGGCGAAAATCTTCAAAAGTTACTTACGAATGAATTTTTCATTACAGACAGACAAGCGGACAGATCGACCGACTGGAGATGAAATTTTGCCCTATTTTTACTAATTGCAATTGTGCGCTAAGGCTTGCCCTGACTGCGTGACTCGTCCACAGAACACCAAACTCTCCAACCAACTACACTCAACTTTGACTCACTTTCACCCAACTACACTCCACTTCCACCCAACTACACCCAACTTTCACCCAACTACCCCCAACAACACCCAACTTTCGCCCAACTACACCCAATTCTCCACCCAACTACAGTACACTCAACATTGTCTCACTTCCACACAACTACACTTACCTTTCACCACTTTCTCGCAGGTCAGGATTTTTGAAAATAAAAAATTATAAAGCAAATTATAAAATTGCCAAAAACCATACAAATCCTAATCTACGTCGCTTTTTTGGATGTGAAGATGAGTAGGACATACAGTACAATATATCTAATGTTTAGTTCTGAGGCATAACAGCGAGAACATGCGAGCCACGTAGTAAAGGCGAGCCTTAACGCACTATGATAATTAGTAAATACTGGAAAATTTATTTCGAGTTATTATCATATTCGAGTTAGTGAAATATTGAAACGAGGGACCGAAGTGAGATAAAAGTACATTATACACTAAAATACGTTGTTTTATTGTTAAATTTCTTGATTACTTAGCGCTCGTCTATGGACGAGCCGCAAATAATCCATCTATCTACTGTATTTACGGCTTGTCCAAGGACGAGCGTTAAGTAATTCAGAAATTTAACAATAAAATATTATAATTATCCTTTATGTATCATATTACAAGAAAGATTGTAACATACAGTAGTCTTTATTTTCAACAGTTTTATTCTAAACTTCGTGGCCTTTATATTAATTTGATCTTATCTTTCGTTTATTATTTTGGTTCCATGAGAAATTTATTATTCGCCTATATTATACAGAAAGTACTTTATTTGCTAACCATTAAGATTGGATCAGGGAGCCAAATGGAGTGTAAACTTGAGACATGTAAAATGTAATGAGAAATGTAAAAAGTTCTAAATTTATTTCTGTTGTTTCGTTAAAAATTAATTAATACAGTATAAAGGCCATAAAGTTTAAGATAAAGAAGCTGAAAATAATGTTACAGTTTTTTTTCTTGTATTCTATGATACATAAAGGATAATTACATTATTATAATTGCATTAAACATACTGTATAATATAGAACTTATGTCCATTAACTTTGTACGAATTATCTGCATTGCTATTCCCACAGCAGAAGTTTCCAATAATGCGATTTCGTCGTTAAGGCTGTGACGGTGACCCTCCTGTGTATCAATACCGTTTTCATTTTCACCGCAATCCCACAGCGCCAGTTTAGTTTGTACTGTAGCTTAGTTTGGAGTTTTGATGCGTGGTATGTGTAGACATCTATAGGTATCTGGATCGTCCGTCAATAGTCTCTGTGTCTCTCCTTTGTATATTTATTGCTAAATTCATCAATTATTCTAGAATCAACCTGCAATAAAAATAAAATGTTAGTTAGTTATTTTCATAATTGCAGGGCAGTGATGGCAAAATACAGCACGAGTACATGCAACTTTTAAAAGTTCATATCTCAGCAATTCCTCAAAGAAGTTCAGAGTTTGTTTACTGTACATATTGTAATTTGTGGAAGATAGGTGCCATACAGTATAGTTTGGTGTAAGTTGGATGCTGTTGTGTTGAACGTTGAAGTTGGGTGTATTTGCAGAGTTGGGTGTAGATCATAGATGGGTGGTATACAGTCCCTAACTCATTCTAGATACTGTTTCTCAAACTGGGTACCTTTTTTCTTACCTCACTCTTACTAACTCAAACCTGTCTGGTTTACTCAAACCCAACTCAAACTCGCGTAACCACCCACTGTGCACTGTGTAGCATTCATACAGCAAGCTGTCTGTGTTTAATGGCCCACTCGCTTCTGTTATACTCTGCCTACGGGTTTGATGGTCTCCTGCTGTTATAACATTCCCTAAACTTGATTTGTTTGTGTGTAATTAACTCCAGTAGACAGTGAGAATTAAGTTGCAGACTCAGTGACTCTATTTATTTTTAAATTTCAGAATAAAAAAATTATATGCTAAAAAATTATTAAACTGAAGATTTATAAATTTTTATTACATTTATTAAGTATGTATGACTCATAACATATTAACGTTATTTTACATTAAAATATAACCATATAATATAACCAACCAATTTTATAAATTTATTTTAATGTCGCGTATATTTCGCTAATGTTTCTAATGTTTAACGTTAATGTTTTACCAATGTTTAATTCTCTATTACATCGTCAACACAATTATTCGCAATACGTCCGGGTGTGGCTATACCGGGCAAAGGGGCCAGAGGAAACCTCTGTAATTATAGACAGGGCCATATTTATGGGAGGGGGGTGTTGCGAGGTCCCATATGCACTAATAATTCTTAATTAACCATTAGATTTTTAAACTGATATGTCTTGTAAGGGACCAATTGACATCAAACAGACAGACAACAGAGCACCAATTTTCGACAACAATATTCCCAGAATTAAAACTATCTCTACAAACAGACCGAGCCAGTGTGGTTTAGTTAACAACATACATTTAGTAAAGCCCACAAAGGAATTGCGTGATTGACATGTCTTTTATGAGCAAGCCTGCCGGCCTGCCCAGCTTATGTAATTCAACCCATTAACTCAAGAGCCCAAGCAACAGACAGAGGCCCCTTCCCCATGTGGTGCCTCACTCAACCAGAGTAATTATCCATCCCGTACAGGAAGAGTAATGCTGAGTATGGCACCGTTGGAAGTCAACCTAACTCAAACCATGGCGGCGCCAGACTCTAGTTGAGTTAGATTGAGCTGGTTGCATCTTTCTGATTTCTCAACTCTTACCCCAGTCTTACCTACTGAAATTCTCCGTTGACTATCATTAGTAAAAGGTTTGAGAAATGATACCCAGTTTGAGAAATAATATTCAGAATGAGATAGGGACTGTAGTTGGGTGTAGTTGGTGAAAGTTGGGTGTAGTTGTGTAGTTGGGTGGTAGTTGGGTGAAAGTTGGGTGTAGTTGGGTGTAGTTGGGTGAAAGTTGGGTGTAGTTGGGTGATTAGGCTGACCCTACTGGAGTATGCCTACAGGTATTTCAGCAATAACTATCTGACTATTGCGTTTTGGATTACAATTAATTACATCCACACAGACAAACAGGCATACAAACAGACAACAACCCAAACCGCAATGATAATTACCTTTGCAGGCATTTCATATATATGCCGTATGTTTTTGTCTGTTTTTGTGTGTTTTTGTATGTTTTTGTGTGTTTTTGTGAGTTTTTGTGTGTTTTTGTGTGTTTTTGTGAGTTTTTGTGTGTTTTTGTGTGTTTTTGGTGTAAATAGACGTCCCCCTATGTATTGCACGCCGGAGGTGCGCCGGGCGTAGAATAATTTGCGCCAAGCAACACTGAATTTACACCAACCAAAAAAATTTGTTCCTCAATAGCACATAAAACAGTAAAACGTGTGCACAATGAACTGAAGAACGTTTAAAAACTAATATTAATTACGAATTATATCATTTAGAATTGATTTATTAAGTTAATAATTTATACACGGGCGAATATAAAATGTGTGAAATTACAGTAGTTATACACACTTGACAGCTTTTACAATAACAACATTTTCGTGGGGCCATCGCGCAGGCGAGGCTCAGTTATTAGATACAGATTAAAATTGAGCAATTCTATCCCAAAATCGATACTTAAGAAATTTAAATAAATAAATAAGAAATTTAACCAAACCGCCAATGAGAATAAATCAAAGAAGAAAGGAAAGTTCCCCTTTACCTTATGCCGATTCAATTTCAATTTCAATTTTTCAATTTAATTCTTCCATCCTTTTATGAGTAAAATTGCACTTATGAGTGAAATAAGATTGATGAAGCTTACAGAAGGAAGGAATAGGATGATAGCTAGTAGCAGGGCTAGTAGTTGCCACCGGTGTTGTCGCGTTTCGGCAACTGATAGTAGCTTTATTTATTTATTATTTTTTTATTATTATCACTCTATGTATATATAAAAATTAAATTAAAAGTACATGAGGAGAGAAAACAGCCAGGTTATTAAAAATTAAACACTTATGGTTGCCCGAGCAGGCTCTAAAATTACACAAAAATACAGAAATATATTCTACAAATTAAAATTAACGCAACAATGTCATAGTCTACGAATTTCTGAAAATTGATAAAAAAAAAAATTTGTTGCAGTAAATAAAGATGTCATATTTACATTCAAAATAAAAAAGCATTAAACGGTGCAGTAGAATAGACAGAAGCGGTGCTGAAAATATAAAATAAAATAAATACAAGGGTACACTAAACAGTAGGCTATGTGCAATAAAATATTCGCAATAAAAATTGATTGTTATGATTCACAAAAATAATCAAAAAAATAAAAAATTAAATTACATTTTAAATTACAAATTAAATTTACAAAAAAGATAGCAGGTCAAGGTCTTTAAGCTTTTTAGAAAATAAAAATTTACTTTCAGTATTGACAGTTTCCGCTATGAGCCAGTTCCAAATTGAAACTACTCGGTGGGCAAAATTATTCTTGCACATTAGAAGCCTCGACTGTTTATGGTAGAGTTTAAGCTCGTGACCTCTAAGTCCAGCTCTCGGTGCAATAGTGAAGAAATCGTTCAAATCGATATTCGATATTACTGTAAAGTAAACGATAGAATGTGCCATTTTTAAGTCAAAAATAACACGGCGCACTTCGAGAGGTTGTAGTTTTAATATCCTAATCCTATCTAAATACCCTACATCAGTGGCGGAAATCCTGGGGGGGAGAGGGGGACATTGTCCCCCCCCACTTTTTAGAATCGGTGATAATATCCCCTCCATAATTAGTAAAGATAGGTTTTTCATTCAGTCCATCAATGAGACCCACCCATTGATCCATTATTGGTTAAAATTAATTATCGCAGTATATACCTACATAAAAATACAATACATTTTGCATTGTAAAATTGGACCTCCAAAAATGAAAGACCTGTATTATTTGTATAATAATGACATTCTAACCACATTTAAATAGTAAATGTATTTGGATATGTTTTCAACGCAAGTTTGCAAGCAGCTTTCTCAAATATCTTTTCTCAAACTCAAGTTATTAGCCAAAATGTAAGAGCTAGTCTTTTTTTGAGAGGCCTTCGAGCAGGACGATAATTTCAATCGAATAAGGCCCTTTTCACCAAAAAGGCTCCCAAGGTGCAGGTATAAATTAATAAAATTGGCAAATGGTTGTACTGTATAAATATGCTACATATAAATGCTGCAATATACTGTATATATACATGCTGTAGGCATACAGTATATCTTACAGTATATTTTTAGCTATGATAAAAAATTTAGTTGAATTTCAAACGAAATGATAAAAAATTATTTGACAAAGTCATAGTCGAACAAAGAAAGAAGATATTATCTAAATTAACGGTAAACTTTGCATTTTCTTTACTTTATTAAACCCATTAAATCGCAGAGAATGTATTTTTTTCTCGAAAAACTATATTTCTCGAAATCAGTTAATGAAATTAGTTGAAATTTGGAACAGAGCTTCAAAATATGCTTGTCTCTATGGTTATCAAGCAATTTTAGCTAAAAATGCTTCACGGGGCCATTTGAGAGCGAAAAGGCTCCAAAACGGGCCTTTTTTGGGCCTTTTTGTTTATAAAATGGCCACAGCTAAATTTCTGCCATAATTGCTCGATAGCATTGGATGCAACCATGAAATAAACCGATTCACCAAATTTGAACTCAATAACAGCAATATTCAGATATTGTTCAAGAAGTATAGGCCTACCCTTTTTGGCAAATAGGCCATTTGGCCGCTAAAGTGCTATCATGGTGACTTTTTTTTTAAAGAATTTGGATTGTCCAATGTCCATTCCTAAACTTTTCACTAAATTTTAGGCTGCGAAAACATCACAATGAGAAGTAGTTGTATTTGTGATCATTCGCTACCACACCACCCTCCCCCCACCCCCCCCCCCCCCCCCCCCACTCCCTGTAAATTCAAGTTAGTAAAAAAGTTAATTCTCTTTCTGTCCCCCCCACTATCAAATACAGATCTCCGCCACTGCCCTACATGTTCCAAATTCCACAGTCGACGCGTAAAATATCTTTGTACCCGCTCAAGGAGATCAATTGCTCCAACATGATAGGGCGACCAAACAGAGGTGAAATATAAGGTCGTACATAGGATTTAAAAGCAGTGAGAAAGGCACGAGTATTATTTGTACAGAAGCATCTGAAAATAATATTTACAATCTTGAACGCCTTGGAAACATGTTCACGACAATACAGGTCAAAATTTAAGTCACTGCACATGGTAATTCCCAAGTCCCTACACGATGCATTCAGTTTCAAAATACTACCGCACAACTGGTAAGTAATAGCACCATTATCTCGGCCGTAAGTTCCTATTTGAAGCACATGGCACTTATGAGCTGCAACTTTCAATTGCCAAGTATCAGCCCAAGATTCCAAAATATGTAGAGCACGAATTAAATTTGTACAGTCGGTAGCAAGGGGGAAACACTCCCACAGAGGTGGGAGCCGAGAATTAGGTTATTGGCCAATGGGGGGCAAGCATCGACTGAGTAGTAAGGCCACAAACCATTTCATATATCCAGTCTGCCATTCACTCAATATCTATCAACTGTGTTATCTGTTCTTTAATCACAAACTATATTTTATATTCACCAATAATATCGGAATGATAATAAACTCATTTTCACTCACACGGCGGGGACGCGTAAATAAACTAAAACCGGTCGGGATCCTGTGATCCCGTCACAGTAATAAAATACCAGCTACCCAAAACTGTGACTGCCAGCCACCAGAAGAAGTTAAAGATGAGTCTAGAGGGAGAAAGAACACCGCCGCGGACCCCGGATGATACAAACGAAACGATCCACGAGGCCGCAACGCGACAGTATCGACCCAGGACGCCGGACTCGTCAACCCCGAACGATCCGGTAGCCCAAGCGTAGGGCGGCTGTCTCCCACAAGGAGGGACGAGTGAGTCGGGGGAAAGGAGAGACGAGTCGACGCACGACGGCGGTCGACGTACCGATGTCGCCGGCCAGCCACAGGCCGAGGGCAATGGACGGCCCACCGGAACAGCGATGGTGGGGCCGCCGGTACGACGCCGAACACGGAGAGAAAGAGGGGATGTCGGCGACGAGGACGTCGGAATCAGCGATCGGCTCTGACGAGCCTACAACCCAACCAGAAAACAGCTGAGGGAAGCCAAAGAAGGGGCGAAGATGGACCAGGTGAAGTTAGAGAAGCGGCTAGGTGAGTAGAATAAACATTTTGATTATTTAGTGCGCTTTGGGCAGGGAGAACTAGCCAATGAGAGAGCGAGAGGGGTCGCCACCGAACTGTTCGAACTGTGGGAATGTAGGCGTAGGGTTATGGAGCCTGGTGTAGTGTACATAGGGCCATACTTAGTCGATGCCCAGGGAATTAAGTTAGTGGGTTGGAGGGGACCGCAGGAGGGCGAATCCGAGGTTAATCCCGAGGATTCGGTCTCGTCGGTCGGCGAGAATTCCAGAAAGCGGGGGAAAGTTAGTAGGACGGGAAGGCGGTAGGAGTCCGTCGCGACCGACAAGTCTGCTACATCCTCCGCAAAAGTAAGACGGGTGCTAGAAATAGATCTGGCGTGTTGGCTCGATCTGGTGGCGCTGGAACAGAGAGAATTAGAGAGGCAGTTGGAAGAAGGGAGTGCATTACTAGAGAAAGACAGAGAGCTGGCCAGAGAGAATAAAGAGAGGGCCAAGAGGGTCGCGAGAAACTTTAGGGAGTGTGAAGAAATAGGAATGAGGGAAAGGAAGGAGCAAGAAGAGCGGCAGAGGCGAGCGAACGTAAAGAGCGTGAGGCGGCGAGAGAGGCGAGAGGGGCGAGAGTGGAGAATGAACGTAAAGAGCGTGAGGCGAGAGCGGAGAATGAACGTAAAGAGCGTGAGGCGAGAGACGAGAATGAACGTAAAGAGCGTGAGGCGAGAGAGGAGAATGAACATAAAGAGCGTGAGGCGAGAGGGGCGAGTGAGTGAAAAGAGCACGAGGCGAGACGACTTGAGAGAGTTGCGAGAGAGGCGGAATTGGCCGAGTAGAGTATGCGAGAGGACAGGGAGAGAGAGAGAACGGGAAAGCGTGTGCGGGATGACATGCACGCCCGGTTGAGGGGGCTTATGCAGTATCAGGCGAAACAGAAGCACCGACTAGAACTGGCGCAGGTGGGGCTGTCAGAGAGAGAGGCTGGCTCGGGTAGTGTTTACGAGGAGCCAGAAGTTATGGAAACATTTATTAATACCCCACTTACAGGGACCGGACGACAGACCCAAGACTGGTGTGACCGTACCGGCGGGGGGGTAATAATAATAATACTGTAGAAAACATTAATATTAATAGTACCATAGTGGATAACCCTAATCAAACTTTCGTTGCAGGAAATAAAATTTTGCCCGATACTAGTAATTTAAATCCGAACGATTACAATTTAAACGTACATAGTAACCCAAATAATTCAAGTAATAATTTAGATCCGAATATACAAAATAATTCAAATAATATAATTACGCAAAATAATTTAAATAATAATCTTAATTCGAACGAACAAAATAATCCCGTTTCTAGTTTAGATGTGCAAAATAATTTAAATAATTTGGTAAACAGTGTTGATAATGGTGCTATTAATATAAATGTGGCGGATGCGGATGGCCCGTCAAATGAGAGCCTGGTAGGCCACGCAGTTAGTAGGCAGGAAGCAACGGGGGTGAGAAACCCCAATGAGAGCCTGGTAGGCCACGTAATCAGTAGGGAGGAGGTGGCGGGGGTGAGAAACCCCGACGGGAGCCTGGTAGGCCATGTAATCAGTAGGCAGGAGGCGGCGGGGGTGAGAGAGCCCGATGGGGGCCTGGTAGGCCACGTAGTTAGTATGCAGGGAGTGGCAGGGTTGAGTCAACCCGAGGGGGGCCTGGTAGGCCACACAGTAGTAGAGGGAGAGGCGGGGGTGAATAGACCCAGCCGCAGTAGAGTTAGTGCGTCGACTAGAGAGGGGTGTAGAGACGAAGTGAGAGGTAGGGAAGTGATAGGTGGCGAGTGAGGGGGGGGGGGGGCTGCAGGAGCCCCACAACGAGGGATTAGCGGCGAGAGAGGGGGGGGGGGCAGGGAGTGCCCCACAGGCGTCGGCGGATAATGCGCGGGGCGAATTAGGTGAACCGCAGCACCCGGCGATGGAGAATAGTAGGGGGATTACGAGTATCCCCAGCGGCGTGCGATCGAGCAGAAAGAGACAGGTTGACGTCGCGAGAGGGCGAGCGACGAGACGTCGAGCCCAATCAGAAGAGGGAAGAAGAACAGTGGAGTTTAACCGGGAGGTCGACGAGAGATCTCATGAGCGGGGATACTGCACTGCAGAGAGAAGAAGGGAAGAGAGTAGAAGAATTGTCGTCGCGAACGACAGGAAAGTGAGGACGGATAGCGAGCCGTCGGTAGTAGAGATGGAGACGGAGAGTCAGTGGGGTCGAACTCCGGGAGATTGCCGTCGTCCTGGGGAGACGCGACCTGACGAGGCGTACTACGCACCGAGAGAGGGGTACAGGGTGTACCGGTACGAGGACGAGAGCAGTAGAGGGGATCGAAGAGAAACTTCCCGACGGGATATACCTGCTGATCGAGAATACGGTAGCCGCGGGGAGGATTATTCGAGAAGGTTAAACTCCGATCCCGAGCGACACATACAGACTGCAGGACACACTGTAGGCCTTACTGCACATACTATAGGCCATGCTGGAAGAGATAATGTAGGCGATAGGGTAGCGCGGACGAAGGGATTAAACCCGGAAGTCGCGGAGTATATACCTGTAGGTAGGCCAGAAGTGGATAGGCCTATACCGGTACCAGCACAGCAGTATGACTACAGCATGCAAGGACATAACATATATCCAGGGGAGGGGAGAGTTATTGCGGATAGGTGCATGGGCCCCAATATATTACCATCAACCCCAGTATCAAACATACCGGTGGGGGGGGGACAGGGTGACATTCCCCCATCGCGATATCAACAATATACTCCAATAGGAATAAGAACATCGAACCCCCTGGACGAGAACAGATCATGCGACACCGAAATATGGAGGGGGCCGCTACCCCCTATGATATATCCAACCCATAGAAAGGCAGCAGATAGGACGAACGGACCGCACCCAACAGGAGAATCTGTACAGCATCCATCGAACCCATTGGAAGCACAAGCGATGGGAATGGCTACATTAATTGATGCATTAAAGACCAGGATCGAGTTACCACCCGTGGAGCCGTTTAAATTCGATGGAAGTAGGCTGGAAGAATACCTGCAGTTTCGGCGCATGTATAGCAATGAGATATTGACGAAGAACTTGACGCAGGCGGAGTGCCTAAAATATCTACAGGTGTATACAGGAGGCCCAGCATACGACATCGTGAGGCAGTACCAGGGCATCGAGGGTGGCTTCACGACAGCATGGCGGGCGCTAGACAGGGAGTACAGGCACCCGGCCAAGATCATCCGGCAGACCCTGAGAGGTATAACATCGGGTGGCCTACAGGATAATCCCATTAGCATAAAGACATTTGCGAACAAAGTCGAGAAAGCGCTAATCGTGCTAAAGACGCTGGACGCACCATACGAACTTAACGCATCCAACAACATCACCACGATAGCACAGGCACTGCCGATGTGGTTGTGCAACAAGTGGAGGAAGATCGCTTTCTCCACTCGAGAGAGGAAGGGTGTGGAACCGGGCCTAGAAGAAATGTCGAGCTTCCTTAACTACGAAGCCGAAATCATAACAGACCCAGTCTATAGCGAGGATAGCCTGGGAAAGGGACCAAAGACCGAATACAATAGGCCGAAACCAGAACATAACACGGCGAACGCATTGCCAAAGCTCAGGCAATCGCTGCCATACGCGGCGACGCAGGGGACTGCTAGTCCACATGTAGCCGGGGGTAAGGCTGCACCATGGAGTGGACAGGGGAAAAATAACAACACAAATAAACACAACCCTAACACACCCAGTAGGCCGAACCCAAGCAATAAAAACAGTAGGGACTTAGGTACAAATCCAAGTGCGATACGCAGCGCACTATACAAGGACGGCTATAACCCAAACAACAAATGCCAATTGCACGCGAACGCACTTCATCAGACAATGAACTGCAGATATTGGCAAGCACTACCCAGAGAAGATCAGACAGAATATGCGAGGAGGAACGAAGTTTGTTCTCGATGTGTGACGGGTGGACATAGAGCCAACCAATGCAAAGAAACGCCAATTAAGTTCGGTCAAGGCAAAGGACAGACGATGGCAACAAGCACCGTAGGGGCAAAGAAGAGAGGAACGGTACTAATCGGGTAGTACCAGTGCGGGTGATTGGGGAAGGCAATCGATCAGTAACCACACTGATGCTGGTCGACAGTGGAGCAGCCTTCACGTTGGTTGAGAATTGGGTGGCCGAAGAGATAGGATTGAGGACGAGGCCAAGTAGAATGGCGGTAACAACCATCTCCAGCAAAGATGAGGTCCTGAGGATGAGGACTGGACGGTGCGGGATAGCAGCGATAGCACCGGGATGCGACTATGGGGCGACCATTGACCCCATCCAGGTGATAGAGTCGATAAATATCAACGCCAGGCGACCAACCAACATCGAGGTCGAACAATACAAATTCCTAGACAGTATCGACTTCTCAATACCAGACGTGGATGTTAGGAAAGTATCCATTATTGTAGGAATGGACTGCCCGACGGCCCACGAGAGAATGCAGACGGTCTTAGGCGAATACAGGCAGTGTGACCCGGTGGCAATTTTAACACCATTCGGGTGGACGCTGAGCGGCCCAATCAGAAGCAAAATAACGTTTAGGATGTCGGAGACATCAGGGTGCATGTTCGCGGGAACTATGCGGGAGATGGAAGATGGAGGAGCGGAAGAGCAGCTCAGAAGACTGCTTAGGCAGGATTTTGAGGGATTGAAAGAGACCGGGGTCAGAACCTCGGTAGAAGATAAGCAGGCTTTACAAAGCGTAAAGGAGTCGATGAGGTGCGACGAGGGGCGGTATACCATAGGGATGGTATGGAAACTACCAAAACTACCGCTACCTGACAACAAGGGAATGGTACTCACGAGGCTTCGTAAGTTGAAGCAAACGCTAAGACGGAGCCCCGAAAAGAATGAGTACATTCATAAGACGATTAGGAAGTATGTCGAGAAAGGGTGGGCCGTAGAGTTACAGGTCGACGAACCAAACACGGACAGGACCTATTACCTGCCACTCCACGTGGCTCTAGATCTAAAGAAAGGTAAACTGCGGATGGTAGTTGACGCATCGGCCAAGACAGACGGCAAATGCCTAAACGATTACCTGCTGGAGGGTCCCAATATCTATAACTCAGGGATCGAGGTCCTACTTAGATTCAGGAATGGGAAGCACGCCTTCACCTGCGACATCGAAGGCATGTTCAACCAAGTCCATGTAACGGAAGAGGATAGCGACAGTCAGCACTTCCTATGGTACAACGGCGATGAGGAACCGTCGACAATACCGATGTACAAGATGGTGGAGCAGAATATGGGTGCCAAGTCGTCCTCATTCACGACGACTGTGGCTGTAAGAAACACAGTAGAGGGTAAAGAAGAGAAATATAGCGCCAAAGCCGTCGATATGATTCGACGCGGCTTCTATGTAGACGACGGAATGGAGTCTGGAAACACGGTTAAAGAACTACTGGATACGGGGCGCGAGGTTCGCGACATCCTAAAAGGATCCGGGTTCAACCTGACCAAGTTCCAGTCCAGTTCGGGAGAGTTCATGAAAGCCATAGAGGACAGGAGGCCAGAGTCGACCATGGATAATCCCACGACAGCCAAGGGACAGGACATGGCGAACAAAAGGGTAGAGTCCCAGCAGAAGGCATTAGGGATCGTGTGGAACCGAGAGACAGACGAGTTGAAGTACCAGTTGAGCCAGGAGGGCGCGGACATCCACACAAAAAGGGGCTATGTATCGTATATAGCAAGGATATACGATCCCCTACGCCTAGCATCCCCATTACTAGTCACGGGGAAACAAATACTCAAGAAAGTATATAAGCTAAAGGATGAGTGGGATACAGAGGTATCGGAAGAGCTCAGCAAACAATAGTGCAAGTGGACAGAGAGTTTAGAACAGATGGGAACATACAGCATGCCACGCGTGTATTTCCCGGATGGGGACATGACGAATCTGGATCTACATATGTTCTCCGATGCATCATTGGAGGCATACGGAGTGGCACTCTACTTAGTACAATGGGAGGGGGCTCATAAGCCCAGACTTGCATTCAGCAAAGCAAAGTCGACACCGCCAGATTCAGCATCGGTCCCGAAACTCGAGTTGACAGCTGCGAGGTTAGGAGTTAGGGCCACAGCCTACCTGATGGATGCTATTCCCAACATAGAGGAGACACACTACTGGACGGACTCCATGGTAGTGCTTGGTTGGCTACACAACGAGAGGACGAGATACCCTATATTCGTCGCAAAAGGGTGGACGAAATAAGAGCGACGACGGAGCTGGAAAGGTGGCACTACTGCCCAGCGGACGAGAACCCAGCGAACTTGTTATCGAGGGGCGTGGCACGCCACACTTTCTTGAAGAAGGAAGTATTGTGGCAGCACGGGCCACAATTCCTGAACGACAGGACAGCCTGGCCACCGATGAAGAAGGTGGACCCGGGCTCAGAGGAAGTAGCACTAGAGGAGGAGGGAGGAGACTCAGAAGGCGAGGAGATATATAGCCAGTTGGTGAGGGAGATAAGGGACGTGCAACCAAAACCGGAAGAACTGTGCGATAACCCGACGGACAAACTCCTTAGCTACAGCTCAAGTTGGTACAAGACCAAAAAGTTAGTGGCGTACTGGAGAGCCTTCGGGAACTTCATAAAAGAGGTCGGCCAAGACACCAAGAACAAACCAAACGTCGATCTGGAGGGAGCGGCCAAGGCCATGGTCCTTTACGAACAAAGAAAGAGCTACGGCGACGAAGTGGAGCGAATCGGTAAACATCAACATCTTCGACGGGACAGCGAGCTGATCACGCTGTCGCCACAACTCAATGACGATGGAATCTTAGTAATGAATTCTAGAGTTCTAAATAATAAAAGCCTCATTATACCACCAAAACCCATCATCATCCCTAATAAATCGCCGATAGTGCACCAGATCATTTGGGACTCCCATAAGTCGATATTGCACGGGGGCACCAACCGGACCATCACGGAGATACGGAGGACCTTTTGGATCACACAGTTGACGAAGAAGGTAAAGGCAGTGGTGGAGCAGTGCCAGACCTGCCGACGGACGAGAAAGGAGCGGGCCATACAGGAGATGGCGCCACTACCGGCCAGTAGGGTGAGACAGCACGACCCGCCATTCACACACTGCGGTGTAGATATGTTCGGGCTGATAAAGATTAAGGTGATGCGGCACACGGAGAAGCGCTACGGCATTATCTTCGTATGTAATAACACGCGGGCGGTAGGGATAGAACTCGCCCAAAACGCAACCGCATCGGCATTCATCAATGCCCTAGAGAGGTTCAGAGACCGCAAAGGTGGGACGATCGCAGTAATATACTCGGATAACGGAACCAACTTTGTGGGGGCGGAGAACGAGCTAGCAGAGGCCTTGGACATCCTGGAAGGGGAGGAAGTCAGGGCAGCCATGAGAAGATGACAGGTGAAGTGGGAGAGGAGGACGCCGTATGCTCCGCATACTCTAGGATGCGTCGAGAGACTCGTGGGTAGTTCCAAGCGTCTGATGACAAAGTTAATGAACACCCACATGGTAACAGAGGACGTACTAAGGACTTTTTATATAAAAAAAATAATAAAATTAAAAATAATAGAGAAAGAAAGAAAGATAAAGGAAAGTAATAGTACATAGTAGATACGCAATAGGTAAGTAGGCAGATAGAAGTTAGTTGGTAAGAGGGTACGTAGTACCGTTAGTAGAGTTAGTTAGTGAGAGGGTATGTAGTACCGTTAGTAGAGTTAGTTAGTAAGAAGGTACGTAGTACCATTAGTAGAGTTAATTGGTAAGAGGGTACGTAGTACCATTAGTAGAGTTAGTTAGTAAGAGGGTACGTAGTCCGTTAGTAGAGTTAGTTAGTAAGAGGGTACGTAGTACCCTTAGTAGAGTTAGTTAGTAAGAGGGTATGTAGTACCGGTTAGCAAGAGTTAGTTGGAGAGTTAGTTAGTAAGAGGGTACGTAGTACCGGTTAGTAAGAGTTAGTTGGAGAGTTAGTTAGTAGCAGGAGGGTACGTAGTACCGGTTAGCAAGAGTTAGTTGGAGAGTTAGTTAGTAAGAGGGTACGTAGTACCGGTTAGTAAGAGCTAGTTGGAGAGTTAGTTAGTAGTAGGAGGGTACGTAGTACCGGTTAGTAAGAGTTAGTTGGAGAGTTAGTTAGTGAGAGGGTACGTATAGTACCGTTAGTAGTAAGAGTTAGTGGTAGGAGGATATGTATAATATAGTATATGGTAAGAATTAGTAGAAATCAGTTGGAAAGTTAGTAGAGTTAGTGGTAGGTAGCGAGAGGGGGGCACGTGGGTACAGCTGGATAAATCGTGTAGGCCACGCGATACATACTGCTGTACTGCACAGGCCCATAGAGTAGGCTAGAATATGGATTATAAAGTAGAATAATCCATTAGCAGATATTGATAATACAGTTGTAGGATAAAATTAAATATTAAAATTAAATAAAAATAGAAAATTAGACAAATTATGGTAACAGTAGGAGAAATATTCTGGAACATAATTTAAGTAACGGACAGAATTACGAAATTTAGCAGAATTTGGCACTTTTAGGAAATTAGGGTAGGAAAATTAGGCGATAACCTAACATACAGTGAGAGATAGGCCATTATCGGACAGTACAGACCATCCAAACCACATCACTCATTTATATTGTGCCTTGGCAAGGCCCCATCTTATAGGTGAGCGATCGGGAAAGTTCGAAATGGCGGAGAACTGGTCAGAAAGAGAAAGGCGGAGTTGGGAGGGAAGGAGATACTGGTGGATTTCACCGAGAGGCATCCGGAAGAAAAGACGAGGGGATACTACGAGCGGTTAGAGAGGGGTCACAAAGCGCGAGCGCTGCAGGACCATTTCAGGGAGGTGCACGAACAGCGACTGGTCGGGACCTACGGGACACCGTCGCTAGACAATGCGATCTTCGAGCATTTCCACTACATGGTGAAGGGAGACGAGGCGAAGTTCGGGATACCGAAGTACGCAAAGGAGCCACCGAGAAAGGATTGGAAGAGGTTCGTAGAGTCCGTCAGCAGGGGAGGATACATGGTCCTAGACGATGAGGGGACCGTGGAAGACAAGGAAGGTTCGAGAAGAGGGTCGGCGGGGTCGGCCAGAACCATACTCCTGCATTTGGCCGCGCCAAATGGGGATATATTCCTGTTCGATCTAGGAACGTATGGGAAGAAGAACGGACCGAAGTTGAACCGGCTGCCGAAAGCGGTGCAGAGTCTAGTAAGGGAGAAGTCGACGATAAAGGTGGGATCGGCGATCCGCGACGATGCGGAGAGGATCATCGGTCCGGAGACCTCCAACCTCCTGGATACGCAAACGGTCTACATGGCTATGATGGCACCAGACGGGTTGGGACTAGTGGAGAACGCGGGCCATTGTGGAGCGGTGGCGATGGGCCAGCTAATGGGACTCGTATGCCACAAACAATGGACTGGGGTAAAATCAGGGAGGAGTACGGAGCGGAGTTGGCAAACTCGCTGAAGTGGGGAGCGAGGCCGGGGAAGCAAGAGGTGTATCAATTCCGGAGAGGAGCGATAAAGGTATATCAGAAGCGATATATCCTGCAGGAGGACTGGATAATGATAGGTTTGCTAAACCTATTCATCACCGTGGTTATCGAGAGAGAACCAACAGCATTCCTGCTATCGGGATCACCCCTGAACTACAGAAGAGCCTTCAGAGTGGCTTTCGAGGGTCTGGTAGACCACCCGGGGCTGAAGGGCGAGTCGGTGTATTATAACTGCCGACATCTAGTAGACAGGGATGCGGATACGCCATATCAGAGGTGGGAGCAGCTAGAGGCGGATAGACGAGAAGAGAAGCGATTGGAAGAAATCGCTAGACGAGAAAGGAGAGAGGCAGAAGAAAGGGAGGAGGCAGCCAGAGCAGAGAGCTACGGGTTCGAGGAACAGGCGGCCTTAGACGAACTTCGTTGGACATCATCAGGGAGTTCGGGCGAGTCTCTAGGGCGAGAGTTGGGGTGGACGGTAGGGTCACCGAAACAGTCGACATCGGGATTGCAGGTGACACCCATACCAGCGGGCGCCGAGGGCGATTTCGTGCAGAGGAGGCCGGGGGAGCTGGAAGGATGGAGAATCATGGGCGAGAGCCAAGGTGGGAAGGGACACAGTGGATCCACCGGGTTACCGGGATTGGAACCACTCCCTGAGGAAGACGAGGATGACGACGAGTTCGGAGAGATGCCGCCCATTGGGAGGATCGGCCAATCGGGCACAGACTGGGTTGGCGGGAGAGTGGTGATGGCCAGCGGGGCGAGGGCCTTCTGGGATAGACCCGGCAAGCGGGCCTGGGTGCATGAGGAGCCAGCGATGGATTTCGCGGGGAGCACCATCAGGTTGGGCGAGCAACCGGGAATGGCACCATGGGTAGTATTCGGGGAGACGATGCCCAGGAGGGGCGAGGAGATAGACGTGGACAGGGACGCTAACGTCCAGAAGTTCGCTTACCAGCGACTCCATAGACCGAGGAGATCGCTTGGGAGGAAAGACGACATGGGGTGGGAGGCATTGGTACTCGGTTGCGATTACTGCGGGAGGCAAACTTACCAGGAAAGGAACTGCCTGTACCAATTCCAAAAGGGGACTAGCTGTCTCTACTGCCGCGAGTCGAGTCATAGGATGGGGGCGTGTCCACGGTTGCACAACCGGTGCTCTAAGTGCAACTTCCGGGGGCACTACGGACGCCAGTGCGACTGGATGGACGACGAGGAGAAGTTTAGGATCTTCGAGGAGTGGGCTGACGTCGGTACCATGACCCGACAGCGGATGAAGGCCATTCTTTAATATCAACCAAGAGGCCCACCTGGAGATTATAAAATGGAGACTTCCGTTTACCTATCAGGAGGTGTCGAAGGCGGCGTCGTATGCCGGAGTGATAAATACGCAGAGGTATTTGGACAGGTGGACGCCGGAGAATCGGGGAGAATTCAGAGATTTCTTGGCGGAGCATGTGCCGCAGGCTATGAAGAATTTTGATTATCAAAAATCAGTGGCTAATAAAATGGCAGCTGGCTTTGAAATTAATACCCCATATTTCAAGAACCTGTGGCCTAGTGGTTGTAATCTCGGCTTCCACCTCGAGGTCCCAGGTTCGAATCCGACACCACGCTGATGAGACCCAGTAAGGTCGAAACGCGTACGTGGTTTGGAGAGATATGAGATATTAATTTCAAGAAAAATTACGCGATTCCTAAATTTGTACACTACCCGGTTAAAAAGTACGCATGTGATGGGATTAGTCCTACAATTGCGCCAATAAAAGATAAGTTATTTTCGGTAAAATAAACTTATCATTCGAGGTTAAGACCCCTAGATCCCTTCCTATAATAAATGTATAATAACAAACTCCTCGAAAAATACAGCTTGCCAACACATTGTTACCATTCATTAACACAGTTCAATAGTTGGGTACAGGTCGAACGTTTTTTCAGGAAACCATGCTGTGCCTTGTTTATAAGTTTGTGCAAATATAAATACGATAACAATTCCTTTTTAATGCACAATTCCATTACTTTACATGCTATGTAAGTAAGTGAAACATGCCTGTAATTATAAGGGTCGGAAGCATCATTTTTCTTGTACACAGGTACAACTTATGCTGTCAACCAAATAGTAGGTAAAGCATGGCCGATAAAAGAAACCTGAAAAATAACCGATAATGGGGCAGCAAGACACGATGCAAGTTTTGAATACAGTATAATAAATAAGTAAATAAAATAAATAAATAAGTTAATATAGTACTTTACTAACAGCAGTGTCACTGCCGAACTCACTAGAGATAAATTCGCTGACAAAACCAATGTCGTTAGAACTGACTTCAGGTAGGGATAGACCACGGACTGACGGATGACGATATTCTGTTCACATCGACGTTGCTCTTGAACCTCTTTATCTACATCGTCGGCTGATAGACCGCCAATAGTGGAATCTTTAGAGGAGTTCGAGCGTTTTGATTTGACCGTGTTCCACAGGGAAGTGTCATCACCCAGATCACTACGAAGACACGAGATCTGGGCAGAAATCCGATCCTAGTGATCAGAAAGGGACTTCTGTACTTTCGAAATCACTGAATCTAGCCCGTCTTCCGTTTGGTTGATGAGGCCGACCTTACCACGGCCGAGACAAGAGTTACAGATAATGACGCAGTTTTTGCACTCCCCAATTGTGGCAACTTCCACGGTGGTTAGGTTGAGACACCGTCCATGAACCCAACAACCACAGACTTCACATCCCAGGCAGTCAGTGCCAGAAACTGCAGTGTCACAATGTGGACAAACGTCGCTAGTAGAAGTAACCGATGGATCGCACTCTGCTACATGTTGATTGCAATCGGCTTTATTTATGAAAATGGGTGGACAGTTATCACAATAGAAAAGTTTGGACATGTCAATTTGCACCGGATTTTCTTCCGCCCTGTTTCTTCGACTTAGATTTCGTAGCACTTCCTTTGGGGGTGGAAATAGCCGCATTTACGTGGCTGGAGCCAGTACCCCGCCCGCCGGTACTGGTACCGGATCCGATACTCAATTTGTTCCTGGAACTCCTCGTTCTGGAATTCAGTATAGGAAAATCAAAACCATATATCATATATACAAACAGACAAATATAATATAAAATAAATGAATGAATAGTCAACAGTTTAAAAAACGTCAGTAATGTGAATCACCTGAAAGAAATGAATCTGTATTTAGAGACGCGTTTCGGCAACATTCAACAAGAGTGGGGAATGCAACAAGGTTGCATTCCGGCAACTCATAGTCAGATAGTTGTATTTCGGCAACTGTTCAGGATGCGCTTAGACAAACTGATAGATACGTTTCGGCAACTCGTAAACAAAGGCCATACTGTATAGGAGCCTAGAGTATAGATTATTACCTTTGCCTCATACGTTTCCCATTATTCAATTTCATTTTACTTTAGTTTTCCCACGCCTACTTCAACACTACTGACTATAAATGACAACAATAAATGAATTATTATTATTGTTATTATGTTTGATCCATAAAATCAAAGTTAGGGCTACTACTGTACACATATCGTGGAACTCTATATCCCCTTGCAGCCTTGTAAGCGTAATATTGTACCGGTAAGCAAGAGTGAGCAAAATATTAAAAAAAAAAATCATTCAAAAACTTACCAATTCAACAAAATATTAACTTAAATTAATTATTACTGAAGTTGTAGCTGTAAACCCCGCCCAGCAAGGTGCGCTTTGCTTTGTATTAGAAAAACTCCCCTTGGAAATTGAAAGACAGACAGACAGACCCCAGACCCCAGTTCTAAACGTTTACATCCACAACTTCAGCTGCGGGTATATTTAAAATTAACTAACTCACTCAAACAGTTAACAACTCTGCCGTCAAAAACTATAACTAACTTATACTTGTCATCATTTATAATTTACTTACAAAATGAATGTAGTCACAGTTACATTACATACGAGGGTCAGGGTATGTGACCTAGCTCAGTAGCTGCCGAAACGCGACTTCAGTTCACCGAAATGCAACTATGTATGTACGAGTTGCCGAAACACAACTATAGCAGTTGGTGAAACGTAATTGTCCACTTGCCAAAACGCGAATTTGAGTTGCATAAACGTGACAGTTGCCGAAACGCGACGTAACCGTTGCCACCACCCTATTGGAGGGCTGGGAATTTGTGGTTGGGGGGGGGGGGGGGGGGGTAGGTAGGGGTGGGGTAGGTAGGTTCCAGATCTGTGTACTCCAGATTTGAAGATAGTACTGTTAATAATAGAAGATAAAAACAAAAGTTAGTTAGATAGGAATGCGGCAGCCGAATGAAGATGTAATGGCAGATAATGGCAGAATGGATGTTGATACGGTATTGGTGGTACACTATTATTGTGGCTAAAACAATAGTAGTGTAACTAAGAATGTGTACGCCTAGAATTACAAAATTAAGTTAAAGTTATTGTTAGTTATAGTTTAGATAGGTAGTATTGCTTGATATATTTTGAGAAAGTCCTCTTTGTGCTATTATTTTTTTATAATCACTGGGATTGCGTTCCATATGAATGGGCCCAAGAAACTCATGGATCGTTGTGTGGAAGAAAGTCTAACAAGGGGGATATAAAAATTGAGATTAGTTGCAGCACCAGTAGCGTAGCTATGTACTGTAGATGTTTTAGAAAAGAGCTGACCAAGGTCAGAGTTAGGAGGGATGGAGTTTAGTGTGAACGTCGAACATAAACAAGGACACTTGGTGCTTAAACAATAAATCAAGGACTTAGTATCTCCGGACCTGAGATAGTATCTCCGGGCCGGACTTAGTATCTCAGGACCTGAGATAGTATCTCCGGTCCGGACATAGTATCTCCGGGCTGGACTTAGTATCTCCAGGCCGGACTTAGTATTTCCGGGCTGGACTTAGTATCTCCGGACCGGACTTAGTATCTCCGGGCCAGAGTTAGTATCTCCGGGCTGGACTTAGTATCTCTGGGTCGGACTTAGAAAAAAAAGAGGAAACCCATGTCCCTTTAGGGGCTCCGTAGAACTGAGATTTGCACAAGCCATTGTATTATTGCAATTTACATCAGAGTTTGGAACATTTGTGTTTTGGACTTATGATATCATGCCATAATGCTTTCCTACTTTGGATTTTTTCAAAATGAGATACAAGGACTACTGTACTTCTGTTAATACTTTTTTCAATATTGCTTGTAATTCTTGAAATTCTATGAAATTCCTTCCCTAATACACCTGCTCAGTAGAAACGAATTATCAGCTTAGATAAACAATCACTAATGGTTTCCCACACTTTAATCTATTATCTACAACTACTACTGTACTACTACTAGGTCGAGCAAACTCGGATAGTGGAAATGAGATCCTTCCAGGCTTCCCGATTCTCAATAGTTGTCGCAATTTCGTTTCACCCAAGTTCAGTATTCCTTTCAAGTTGATCTATATACTGTATGTTATGGCCAGTCGTCCACAACTACGCTTTCCATGAGTTGGTTGCCAGAAAAGTAGATTTGGTATGACCTCGTCTTTACTTCGTCAGCAGTGCCCACTGAATCTTAATCTGTGTTCACGGAGGGTGGTTGATACAGGTGGTATTGTACCATAAAGCTCGGCGTTTGCCATGTGTTGTCCCCAGCTGATGTTTAGGGCTGCCCTTAGTAGTCTTGTGTAGCAACCATCAATTCGTTGTTCAAGTGATTTAGTCAGTGTCCAGGTCTCACCCCCGTATAAAAATACACTATCCACTATGGCTCGAAAGAACTTAGTCTTCAGGTGCCTGGAGAGATCTGATTTCCAGATGGTATCCATTTTTGAGAGAGCTACCCAAGCCTTTGCTTTCCTAACTTATATGTCCTTTTTGCTACTCTCTATCCATGATCCAAGGTACTGGAAGTCGCCGACCCTCCCTAGTTGACCATTATCAATTGTTGTCAAGTTTCCATCAACATTAAAGGTCATGAATTCAGTCTTGGTAGCATTTATATGCAATCCAACCTCCTTAGCAGCCCTCTCTACTTTATTTAGTAGAAGCTGTGCATCTGTTAGCGTATTAGAGAGCAGGGCGATGTCTTCCGCAAAGTCGGTGTCTGTGACTGTAGTTGCCGGATATCTACTACTGTAAAAGCTTCTGTGGGATATAACTGGCCCCTTTGCTTCGCAATCCAGTTTCCCCCCAGGCACTGGAATACTCTAAAAGGCTCTCTAACTATATATATATTCCCCTCGCCCGCAAGGTACCGTTATGAGTGTTTTAACGGACATAAAAGTCATTCTTCTATATACGTGTTTTGGCGGACATGGTAAGGCAAAAAACCCGCAATGCACCAAATACCTTTACACAGCTTAGCCTTGATGATTCAGATTACGACATCTAACAGCTGGTTGCTGACATGGGAACAGCCATTGGACACATGGTTCTTTGTTTAGCTTAAGCCAATCAGAGCAATTTTTTCTGTCGATGTGGAGATATTCGGCCGATCATACTAGGAGTGTTCAGTCTTACTGTTTTTTCTTGATACTGTTGTGTTGTTGCTATCTAGGCCAGGAACACCGGCTCTAGAGTCAATTCGTTTTCATACTTTAGAAGAAACATTAGTAGGCTTAAATTATAGAGCGTATAACTGTTATCTTATCATATCAACTGATCGCAATTCAGTTTTACATTATCGGTTCAATATACATTATTATACTGCTATTTACTATTGTTTGGTTGAATATTATTTGGAGAATATCTATAAAGAACCCAAATTTCCCAATTTTCTTGATACACTACAGGTTAGAGAGACGGGTTATATATAGCGATTGCGACTTATATTATTGTGGTTTGTAGTGAATTTAATGCTATTTGATAAGCACTACATGAGTCCGTTGCTGTTCTCTTTATATATGATAAAATTCATTGACGGTCGGCAAATTAGTGAGCAGTATTGTGTGTTACCGGTAGTGTGCCTGATTGTGACTGATAACTAAGCATTTCCTAAAGAATGCGCCTCATACGTGAATCATAAGCCTTACCGACTTACCGTTGTGATTAGTATAAGTCATATCTCTGTTTACCTAGATAGAGCGCCACGTCCTAAAGGAACTGTTAATATTTCCCGAAAGTGAATAATATTAGTCAGAAATTATTTATTAACGATCAATCGAATAATACAGTAAGCTTACACTGCAATAATAATCTAAGCCCTCAGAATCCAGTCTCCCGGGTATATCCAGCGGGTGAATGGACGCGCACTAGGCTGGCTTCTGCTAATGTTGTGTTTATTGGTATTAAATATTTGTCAACTTCTAAAGTCTATTTATAAACCAAAAGACATATAAATTTTGGCAGGTTAAACTGCTAAAGGTCTTCAAAAGCGCGTACAATAACAGTTATTGTCTTTATTGCAGTAAGCAATAAAGTTGAAAGTACCGGTCGACCGGTAAACCTGAACCGGTACTTCTGTAGGTCAGTAGGCCCAACTGCCAGAACCGGTATTTCTGTAGGTCAGTAGGCCCAACTGCCAGAACTGGTACTTCTGTAGGTCCGTAGGCCCAACTGTCCTAACCGGTACTTCCAGTATAAGTACATTAGTATTATTCGATTTTGATTATTGTATACCAGTAGGTCTTAGTATTTAATCAGGGACTGCAGCCCTGGTTTTTTATTGAGACTTTACTTATTTCTGTCAGTTTTATTTCCTAGTAAGTTAATATTGAGCTGAAGACGTGTAAGTCTGCTCAGATTGTTCAGATAATTGTAGGCCGGACTGTTGTTAGATTGTTGTTGGGTTTGGAGCGATTGCGGCGTGTGTAGAGTTTGTCCGATAAAGTGCCAGTTAGTAAGTTGGGGCAGCCATAGCTGTAAGGTCAATCCCCTCTTAAAGAATAAGTCGTACTACCGTGTTAGAACGCATACTAACTAACCATTTTGGAATCTGCACATACTGTAGTTTATTTAGGCTTGACAGTATTCTGCCAACGTTTTGGCCTGTGTTTGTTTGTGTGGTCTGTTCAGGTACCGTAATAGTTATTACTCAGATATTTTGTAGGCTGGATTGTTGTCTAGCTATTATTAGGTCTGAAGAGATTGCTGCGTGTGTAGAGTTTGTCTGATAAAGTGCCAGTTAGTAAGTTGGGGCAGCCATAGCTGTAAGGTCAATCCCCTCTTAAAGAATAAGTCGTACTACCGTGTTAGAACGCATACTAACTAACCATTTCGGAATCTACACGTACGGTAGTTTATTTGGGCTTGGTGGTAGTCTGCCAGCGTTTGGTTTGTATTTTGTTTGAGTATTCTGTATGGGTAGCGTAATATTTATTATTCAGAGTTTATGCGATTATTCGCAACATTCGTGTCCCCAAGTTTATTCCTACAGTAATTGTGCTTGTTACACATACCGTTATAGTTAAATTAACCCCGGTACTACATGGGCTGCTTGGCGTAGGAAAAGACTGGTGACTTTGTGCTTCGGTCACTCCAGCAGATGCCGTGGTTCTTTTAACTGTTCAAGTATATTTAACTACTGATTATTTGTTGTACCAGTATTTGTACCTAATTTAGGGTTTAGTGTACAGTGCTTTCCGAGGTAATTAGTGTGTAGGCAGTATATTTGTGTTGTAAAGTGGTTAATAGGCACGCTGGATCTGGTAGTCCGCGGTAACTAACTTCCAGGTAGGAACACTCCGTGATACATAACGTAGTACCTATAGCGATACGGCTATAGGTCGTCAGGCGGTGGTATTTTCCTATCTGGACAGCGCAATATATTTACTACTACTTATTATTTTAAATACCGTAGTACCCTGTCCGATAGAATAACCAGAATTCTAACCCTTTGTTAGGCTGGTTTGTAGACTTCCTGTAAAATTACCCTAAAAATTCGTACATAATATTTTTGTTGTGTTTAATTAGAGATTTAATCTCACCCGTATCGTAAGTAATTTGTAGTATTAAGTAACTTAGGTAAATTAGAATTATCTGTTTTAGTGTCCCATAAGTAGCACTCCACTGAGAGCGCACAGCTTCTGTGTAGTGACCCCCCAGAAATAATAACATTTATTTCAAATATTGACAAAACCCATTTTTAAACGGGTATATATCTATTATAAATCAACTCAAACGATTTATAAATAGTAGGCCTGCCATACAACAACTAGGTCTCAATATCAGTTGGACTACTGCTTAAATAACGGTAATAAAGTAAGTTA
Source organism: Nemertoderma westbladi (assembly GCA_032718475.1). Taxonomy (NCBI): domain Eukaryota; kingdom Metazoa; phylum Xenacoelomorpha; order Nemertodermatida; family Nemertodermatidae; genus Nemertoderma; species Nemertoderma westbladi. The sequence goes on along the minus strand of JAUCBJ010002827.1, from coordinate 33,303 downwards.
AAGTAACCAAGTAACCCTAAAATATTCAGAAATTCAATTATTCTAAAATAATTGACATACCGGTATTTACCATAGGCTTATTATATTTATTTCTATAAATTTGAGCTAAAATCATACCGGTATTCTGTAATTAATTCTAGTTCATAATTATACTTATATATACTATAAGTGTAAGCTGTATACCGGTATTCACGATAGGCCTATTATATATTTATATATATTTGTGCTAAATTTATATACCGGTACTCTGTGACAAAACTAGTTTACAATACTTATATATATTATAAGTGCATACCGGTATTCTAATATACTGTAATAAATTACCGGTACTAGGCCAACGGTCATACTGAATTACTAGACTTGCTTTAACTGTAACTATAGCAGTAAGCATTCAACTGTATAGCTAAACATGTCTGACACCCAGCAAAACCTGTCAGACAGTCTAATCGATACAACCATCTGTGACACAGATAGGAGTGTGGAGCGATTAAGAAAGGAGTTCAGCTCACCTCCTACTGAAAGAAAAGTCATCCCTCCAGTAGTAGTATCAGACCCTAAGCTGATCCAACACCGTAGGTCTATCATCGGCACTCGGGCCCAAGTCAAGCGGAACCAGGAAGCAGCTGTCCAACAGCAGCAACATCCTAGTCAAGAAACTTGTTCCCAGCGATCAGATAGCTCCAGTAGTTCGGATACTGTAGAGCTGACCCCCGAATGCGGATTGCAGATGGCGGCTACAGCCTACTCGGACCCCCTTCTCACCCTTCCTGCCGCAGTACTAACTACTATATTGATTGCGGTGGAAGAACATCAAGCCGATTGGGCGAGAAGTATGAGCGCGACCCAAGATAATTATGCGGGATACGCCAGGGGAGAATTGATGTCTGTTGTCGAGTCACAATGGAACTTTCCCGGACCCGGACTCCCGTTAGATTTGTCCGAGGCTACTTGGGAAGATATACACAGGATGGGAGTGGCTAAAGATACGATGGATCCAGCTGTTTGGAAGAGGTCGGCAGCAGGATATGTGCAGGGATTCTTCGGCTCCTTAGAGCGATTGGAAGAACAATTGTTTCGACAACCCCAAGGACCTCAAGAGCAGGAAGAGCTGCTTTATCAAGTACGTGAAAGAACCCTACGCATTAGACTAATCCTATCAGCCTTTGAGGAAACTTCCAAAAGAAGACAGGACACGTCGCTGCAGGTTGCTGTCAAAACTTGGTTCCAGCGGGTAGGTCTCAAAGTACAAGAAACGGACCAGTGGAAATCCCAGCTGTCTGAGAGACTAACCTATGAAGAACCAACCGATGCCACCCTTTCTCAAGTGGAAGGCGAAGAGACCGCAGAGAGACCACGAACGAGAGACGCCATCGACATTTATCTGTCCGACTATCAGCGTTTCCTAGGAGACGAAGAGTTGAGGAGACGGCTGTCTGGACTTTCCCCTAATAGTGAAGGAACCCAGCGTGTGTTAGACTCAATCGATGCTGAAATGTTAGCTGCAAACCAAGCTAAATTTGATGAAAAACTTCGCCTCGCTAGAGTCCAGGAAGAAGAAGTAAAGAAAAGACGGATAGAGGAAAAAAAGGCGGCGGCCATGACAGAAGCAGAAGTAGAAAGAAAGGCAGCGGAGGCAGAAGCAGAAGCAGAAAGAAAAGCAGCAAAGGCAGTGGCAGAAGCAGAATGGAGAGCCTCTGAGGAGACTACCCAACTGGAGTTGGAGAATCTGCAAGAGACGCAAGACAACATAAATAAACAGTTAACTGCTAGTCACATGCAGATGATGAGAAGATCTACTCCCAAACGCCAGGGATATACGTCATCGGAGGAAAGCGAAACCACCGATCCTGAAGGCGGAGGAAATAGATCTCGTCTAAGCAGGCGTAGAAAAACATCTTACCGTCACAAATTGCCTGATTTGCCCTCAGCTGTGAGAAGACAACTAGCTAGCACAGACTTAAGTAGAATAGAACCTACAGACCAAATTATTAAGGTCAAAAAACTCCCTACTATAGTTGATGAGCCTGAAATAATTAGGCCTGTCGTTCCCAAAGTCACTCCTGTGCTAGAGACCCCTGTACTTCCAGAGCTTAACTCTAAGTTCCCTTTACACAGTACTACACTGCCTGTACCCGGTAGAACAGTCCATGAGAATATCCCTGTCCTGGAATCTGAGAGAGAAATCAAAGATTTGTCTCCTGTCATCCCGCGTCAGCCCGCTACAATGTTGGCGACTCCCGCTTCGGCGGTCGAAGTTTAGTACAACAAATGTGGCTTGAAAACCACTCATGGGACGATCCGCTTAAGGGAGAATTGTTAAAGAAATGGATGAAATGGGAAGATTCTCTACCTGCCATCGAGAACTTTATAATTTCTCGTGCATATTTTGGCCATGTTCTTCCTACGTATTCTTATCAACTCCATGTGTTTGGAGACGCCAGCGACATGGGAATAGGTATAGTAGCATATCTGCGAGTCGAAACTCCGGATGGAATCAAAGTCGCCTTGGTTACCTCTAAGGCATTGATTAACAACAAGTTAAAGGTTCCTCGAGCGGAGTTAAAGGCGGCTTTATACGCTACAGCCATCGGCCGGAACGTAACGGAACAAATCGACTATCCACTGGAGAAAACGGTTTATTGGACTGACGCTTTACTCGTGTTGGAGTATCTAACCAATGAAGTCTGTCAGTTCAGCATTTTTGTTACTAACAGAGTAGCTATTATTCTTAGTCGCACAAAGATAGATCAATGGAGACATTGCCCTGGTACGATTAATCCAGCCGATATCGCCTCCAGGGGAGCAACTCCACAGGAACTGATAGATACTCCAGATTGGTTGGGTGGACCCGACTTCCTGAACAAGGAAGAGGATGAATGGCCTCCTCACCTTACTACGGCGGAGATTAGACAAGCCAAGGGAGCGGAGACAGTCAAACCTAAAACCCGGGCGAGTAAATCGAAGTTATTTAAACCGACTATCGATCTATCTGTATTACATACTTCCGGGAATGATGCTTCGGATCCACAATCCCTCAACACAAATAAGTCTGTTGTGGAAATTAGAGATAGAGATTGGAAATCTGGAATACCAGACGTCTCGCAAGGAATCTCACCCATGCTGCAGAGAGCAATGCATCATTACAGTTCCTGGAATCGGCTCTGTAAAGCCGTCACATATTTAAAGACGATGTTTTCATCATCACTACTCCAGGACGAAGACCACTAGTGATAACGCTCCATTGACATCTGCACACGTTCATGTTATTAAAAATTTACCCAAATATAAGACATCTGACCGTTTTCTAAAGGATAAAATTAGTCACCAGGAACATGAAGAAACCAATAAGCAGATACTGAGACTCCTGCAATGCTATGAGGATTCCGAAAAGTATTTCCTGTTGTTGAGAAATCCGCAGATGCGCTTAAGGGATCGATTCTCGAGCACAATGATAGATGGGTTAATACGTGTTGGAGGAAGACTCACCAATGCGCCCTTATCCTTTGACACCAAATTCCCCATACTTATTAGAAATCTTGATGTACAAATCAAGATGATTGTAGATGTTCACAGTAAACTTTATCATGCTGGTAGAGAACGAATTCTTAGCGAAATTCGAACTCGCTATTATTTTGATAAACCCCGTAGAGCTCTGAACCAAGTTCTTAGGAACTGCATACCCTGTAGGAAGGCATTCAGTAGGCCTTTAACACAGCGAGAGGCAGAATTACCTAGGGAACGAGTAAGCTTCTATGAACCACCTTTTACTAATACTGGTGTAGATTTATTTGGCCCTATTGAAGTATATCGTGCTAGGACTATAGTCAAGAGATGGTGTGTCATCTTCGTGTGCATGACTTGTAGAGCCATCCATCTCGATATGGTGAACGATCTATCTACCAACAGCTTCGTCTTAAGTTTACGACGACAGATCGCTCGCTTCGGGACGAGTAATACCATGAGATCGGATAAGGGAACGAACTTCATTGGTGCCAACAACGAAATACAGGCTTACGTGAAGGACTGGAACCAAAGACAGGTGGACGACCAGCTAAGGATAACAGCGTCTAGCTGGACCTTCAATGCCGCCGACGCCCCTTGGTGGGGAGGAAGTTGGGAGAGATTAATTCGAAGTGTCAAAACCGCATTTCACTTTATAGTGCCATGCCGCGCGTATCTCACCGACGAACTTTTGCGGACATTAATGGAGGAAATTGCTGCCTATCTCAACGAGAGACCGCTTATGCCAGTCTCATCGAGTCCCGATTCCCTGGAAGCGCTAACACCCGCGCACTTCCTACTGAAGAAACCTGTAGCCATGCTCCCACGATCGGAGATTGCCGACGGAGACGAATACTGCCGTCGAACTTGGCAACTTATGCAGTTGCTATCCCGTCGTTTTGCTGACCATTTCGAGAAACATTATCTGCCCACGCTACAACTTCGAACTAAGTGGTTTGCGCAGCAAGAAAACGTCAGCGCCGGAGATATGGTGCTTATTGTAGATCCAGACCTCCCACGTAAACGGTGGCAGACAGGTCGTATCATCGAGACTCACATCTCGGATGATGGTTTAGTGCGCTCAGTAGAACTTGTCGTCATGCGGCGTAACTTCAAGAAGCCAGGCATAATCTTTGAGACGCAACAACTCAATCGCCCAGTTGGTCGTTTATGTTTACTGGAAAGAGACAGAGAACTCTCTGGAAACTATGGAAGGCAAGACACTCTTCCCACGACCACCTCCCTAATTCCTCAAACATCTAGGGACTCCCCAACGTGATACGTCTGGAGTGGGTGTATGACTATATTGTTTTATCTATTTTATTACATTTTTATATGCGAACTTTATTATGTACTTTATTATAATCGTTTTTATTCAATTTTATTTAGTAGAATGTTATTTTAGTGATTATTTAGTAGATTAGTGCGATATATTAGTGTTTATTACGTACGTAATTACTTATAATATATATTTAGTGCGACGGCGAGAAAATAATTATTTTTCTCTTTCCTTACTGTCCGTATCATATTATAAATACGTGACTACAGTAAGATGAAATGTCCATACTTCTTAAAGTACAATAAAGCCACTACTATATTCAAGTATTATTAGTAGGCAGAGTATTAGGAATGCAAAGTTCAGATCCTCGTGTCTCGGCTAAACCAAGCTCTGGGTAGACCTTGGAAACGACTTGCCTCTTCACACTGACATTGCTTCGTGCGATATTGCTCTTCTACCTTATATTAAATAATACATATAGTAGCGTGATGTCCCTCTAACAGTAGCGTAAAACGCAAATAAATCTGTTAAACCTTTTGACCATCTGTAATTCTAGTCGATTAAGATATCGCGGCACCCACCGATATACTTGAAAGACCAATTCTAGAATCAGTGGTTAACGTCCCCAGACAAGCTCTGGAATAAATCGGTGCCCATCTTAAATATTAATTTAATATTTATTACAATCTGTAAAATTCAGATCCGTTAACAATTCTAGTCGATTAAGATATCGTAGCACTTACCGATACTCTTAAAAGACAAATTTCATAGAATTAAGGATCCTATGTCCCCAGACCTGCTCTGGAATCAAATTGTGTCAATTTTAACATCAAATAATAAAATTCACGGGAATAAATTTAAATTCATATTTTAAATGAATTTCATAAATTGTCATTTTGTACAATTTATAACATTCCCAAAATTCCATTAATTAATAGATCATGGGAGCGGAGATTCATCCTATTGAGTGTATTAGAGTGCGAGAATCTCCAACATATAGTCAATAGCCGATAAAATTAATAAAATCATGCATAAAGAGGATATTGACAATTAAAGAATTATTATTAAATAGCATCCCAGATCTGTATGCATGAGAATTACCCTAATTCTACCGCTAGCATTCCATAATGTCACCATAGCAACACCCACGCTAGAATTAGAAGCAAGTTAAAAGAACAATAGAAAGCTTGTCCCATTGCATAGCATAGAGAATATAGCACACTGCTAGTATCCAAGGATACACAGTAATAACGTGACATTCTGGAAGGCACTGACTAACGGACAAATGGCCTGTATGTGTGCAGTTGGTGACAGTTGTGTGGAATTTGTGCGTTTATAGGTGAATGTTACTGCTAAAGTATGTTTACAGTAGCTAGTCGCAATTGTAAAAGTAGCCCAACTCTCCTATAGAAAGAACCTAAGTGGATCCAAGCCTTTGGGACGGACAGTGGAGTGACTTGTGCCAGTTATCGTTGTCGTGCTGTTGCTACATGTTGGCGTAAACACCGCGACGACGGTACATCGGCGCTGAGAATCCCACTGTCCGGGGGCAAAGAGAAGTAGGCAGCGACGCCCGCTCGCCTAAATATAAACTTATTTGATATTAATAAACTCAGATAGCAGATATGACGGAGTTGATAGAAGATGATCTTGGTATTAGGGAGCGATATACTCTACCTTTACAAGCATTTGTGGATAGCTTAATACGCGGTGAAGCCGATCCAACCATTACGGAGGACGATGGTCGTTATATCGAACCGCCGATGTCCCAAGAGCAACTTGCGCGTGAATTGGACTATCGAAAATTCACCACTCGCTATACGAATCGTAATGGTACGTATATGGACTTCTTAACGACCGGCCATCCTATCGATTTACATGATACGGACGATGTAGATACAGAGAGGGAAATGGTTCTATTTAAATATCATACCCAGCGGAGTCGTAACGATAAACCGAGAATAGATCACGAAAATTCTATTCGTAATAGACTGGAAAGAGAAAACGTTGAAGAACCGGATAAACGCATCGACTTCAACGAATACCTAGAATTTTTGAGAGAAACCTATCTCAACATCGCTAGTCAGCAGAACTTAGAGACTCGATATCCTCAAGGTATACATCACGACCCTGTGGTAGAACTCAAACGGCTCTATTTCACTATGATGTATCTTACCGCCGATCGTCCACTACCTGTTATCCCGGATAGTTTTGAACAAATGGAAGAATATTGCAAAACTGGAGAACGTTCACCCGCGTTTCCTCTACAGGACGTACGTCTTTGGTATTATTGTGACGAATGCCCTAGACCCAACCAACAAACTGAAAGACACAAACATCCGCGGAGACGTTGCGCTAAACATAGTTTTACGTGTTACACTTACGGGAGTTTCGAGCGAAACCTGTTCGACATACCACCCACGATCGCTCGTCTTAAACGATCACTGAATAAACCCATGATCAGAGTTCCGGAATACTCGGTCAGGCCTCCTCATTCCCTAGTGAGACCTCAAACTCTTGATCCTAACAGTATCACTGATCCTCCCGAACTATATTCCCTGTTCAAAGACTTAGTGTTACCCGAACAATTAATCGGTGGTGCTCCGGTAGTGGGTTCGTTAGACATCCGCCCATCCTACTTAGCCGGATTGGGACGCGGGCAGCTAATATCGCCCTTTGATCCTTACAATCGTCCAGGATTAAACCCGATGCAACCCGCCACGGAAGTCGAGGAGAGCGTTATAAGAAACGCTTTAGACGCCATTCGACAGAAAATCGGAAAGGGAACACAAGATTGTTTAGAGAAACGTAAATTACAACAACAAGTCCAATCGGTGAAGGAGTTAGCCTTGCCACAGTTCGATAGAGAAATCCAAAACCTCGAGGAAGACATCGAGCTTGGACGCACGTATTCTCTACAAGAATTTTTAGATGAACGCTTACAGAGACAAGCGGAAGAAAATCTACTCGAAGAGAAACACACGAAACTGGAAGAGAGAGAAGAAGCCGCTTTAGCCCAACCGGAAGCTCAAATCCTCATGACGGACCTCTACTCTAAAACCGTTCGTCATCCCTCGATGATTCCACATTTCGGGGACAAGCTCTTCGCGACGATACAACCTCAACCGGTTGATATCAGTACAGGATCGCAAAATCTTATCGCTGACGCCCCTATGTTACAGCGTCCGCCGATCGAGGCCGCTCGTGTTGACGGTATACTCGTTGAACCTCCGGACAATCGAGCGGATCTTGTCCGTCGTATGGTACACGATGTCAACATACGCGCTAGACCTTTACAGAACTCGTTTTATGGGATTAAAGACCACCCTTATTACGTTAATCTGACTCAATATTATATGGTAAAACCAGAAGACCCGACACATAATTTAAAGTTTCTACCACTAATAAATCCTCTAGACATTGTCGAACTCGAACAATTGCAGAAACATCTGGATCAGTTAGTAAAGGTAAACTCATTTAGAAAACCATATAACATTTCTCGAATCGAGAAAGATATAGAACCTCCTTATAATCTCGATGGATTTATTAAAACTCGATTAGTCCATTGGAATCTAGATGTATTATTTGAAGAAGAGAAAATACAAAGATATGGAAATGTGGAGACGTATACCACTCGGCATATGAAGTATAGTGATCTCCCTGACGCTAACCAATGCGCCACCTTGTGGCATCCAGTAGGGATGACCCTAGAGAACGCCACCAAGGAGTGGAATGAAACTCTTAATGTTATTGAGATGTATGGAGTTGTCACCTACGATAATGAAGGTAGCGTTCCGGTCGGAGAACTAGGAACTACGCGCATGATCCACATACGCGGATTAGCTGGTTCTACCCACGTGTTTACTCGAGCGTGTTCCGACGTGATTGATTATTCTTTTGAAACTCTCACTGAAACACAAAAGAATCTCCGACATGGACAATTCGAACTCGCGCAGCGTTACTTCATTGACACCGAACGCAAACCGGCCATGGGCATCGATGGATCGATGTTACCCCAGCCCGTACTCGAGATGTTGTTCAATGAAAGAATCCTTAAAATCGGCTCAGCTGTTTATGGAGATCTCCAAAACGACTTTCGGAATATGGAGAACATTCCATACCCTTTCGTTGATACTCAGCTGATTGCTCCCTGGGCAGAAGGTCGAGGTTTCTTCCGCACTATGTATGCTAATACGTCTAGCAACATTACAAAGGTGCAACGAACTTCCATCGGACATCTTGCCTTTCAGGAATACGGATGGAATTTCAAAGTCGGAAATCCCATTAACTATCAACAAGTATACGGAGACCATTATTCTCGATTATACTTTGATGGACCATTGACCGCACCTGGCGCCGTGTATAGCTTCATGAGTGTTCCACTCCGTCCCTCCTTAGCTATATACACGATCTTTGAAAACACCGCACTTGCCGGTTGGCTAGCCGATGTGTGCAGTCGTACTATACGCGCCCATCCATTAATACTTGGGACCAAACTCGCTAAGCTAGATGAACATAATAAATTCATCCGTTTCGAATGTTTCCGGCGATTTTTAACCCCGTTCCGCAACGTGGATAGCCAATTTAAAGACCGCGCTTTGACCAAGCTCAGCCTAAGAAACTCAGCTGCAGAGAAGTTGGATAGCGCTGGATTCGCCGTTTTCCAAGAGATTTGTATATCGAACTTGCACTCCTCTGTTATACAAAGACCTCGAATCCCCACAGGTTATTCTGTCGTGGAAATTCAGACAATAGGTCCACCTGAAGAGACAGACGCGCCCACTTCAGCTATGCACTTGGAAGACGAACCAATATGTCTAGAATCTGAAGAGATTCAGCCTATCGCGCCCCGGAACAGCGACAACGATTACATCATAGAATGGTATCAAGGTCCACAGTGTCTCACTGCGTACGATTATCGACATGCCAACTATGTTTCTAGGCAACGTTGTCGGTTATGCGCATCGAGAGACCACGATACGCCCATGGACACCAACGTCCGCTGTTCCTATTTCCAAGAACAACCGACTATGGAAATTTATTGCGCATATTGCAGACTCAATAACTTGCATATCTTTGCGGTTTGCCCTCAATTTATGACTCAATGTCACCATTGTCAACTAAAGGGATATGCCAGTTTCGATTGCCCTTTTAATCACGATTTGGAAAGCGTAGATGAAATGATCACACTACGTTACATCAGAGCTTGGGAAGCGAACGCTGATTTACATTGTGATTCGCGCCATCGCTATTATCCCGGACGCGCTTACGAAGGAGTTTATGCGTTCCATCCTTATCTATTCGCTTCGGTTGAACAGAAATCACGCATATCAAGTTACGAGCTACTGAAGCGCGTCGGAGAATGTATTTCAACCAAATTCGTACGCAAATTTCTCAGGAGTGTTAATCCTAGCGACCTTCATTCCTATAACTTAATCAATTATATCCGTCAGGATCCGGACTATGGAGACTTGTTTGTTAACTCACACCCCGAGTTACAGGAAGTATATCGACGGCCTTACGAATACCGAGCCCGCGAACACGAGTTGGAAAGGACCATTAAACCCCGGAGGTTTCTAACTGCCTATGGTCCACCCACGGCCCTCGTTCAGACCACTCGTAAAGGACCCGTAAGAGCGGCTGTCTTGAAACGAGCTCTCAAAGCCGTTAGACCTCTCTCCCCTGACGTTGATGTCAATCAACCCGGTACTTCGACTGGCGGATACACCGACCATAATCCTACACCCTCTGATGCAATCATATTGCACCCTTCACCCAGGAGTTATAGCCCTCCTTGTAAAGTGGCTCGCCCCAAAGAGAAAAGGACTCTGGCTAGCTTTAAAAAACTGCGTAAACGCCGTCCGCGCAAGAAAGACTAACTGTTTAGAGTATTTACGTATATTAGAAACTGTGATTTTGTATATTTTATAGACTCAAATCCCATTTTCTGGGAGCGGTGTAAAAGCTTCTGTGGGATATAACTGGCCCCTTTGCTTCGCAATCCAGTTTCCCCCCAGGCGCTGGAATACTCTAAAAGGCTCTCTAACTATATATATATTCCCCTCGCCCGCGAGGTACCGTTATAAGTGTTTTAACGGACATAAAAGTCATTCTTCTATATACGTGTTTTGGCGGACATGGTAAGGCAAAAAACCCGCAATGCACCAAATACCTTTACACAGCTTAGCCTTGATGATTCAGATTACGACATCTAACAGCTGGTTGCTGACATGGGAACAGCCATTGGACACATGGTTCTTTGTTTAGCTTAAGCCAATCAGAGCGATTTTTTCTGTCGATGTGGAGATATTCGGCCGATCATACTAGGAGTGTTCAGTCTTACTGTTTTTTCTTGATACTGTTGTGTTGTTGCTATCTAGGCCAGGAACACCGGCTCTAGAGTCAATTCGTTTTCATACTTTAGAAGAAACATTAGTAGGCTTAAATTATAGAGCGTATAACTGTTATCTTATCATATCAACTGATCGCAATTCAGTTTTACATTATCGGTTCAATATACATTATTATACTGCTATTTACTATTGTTTGGTTGAATATTATTTGGAGAATATCTATAAAGAACCCAAATTTCCCAATTTTCTTGATACACTACAGGTTAGAGAGACGGGTTATATATAGCGATTGCGACTTATATTATTGTGGTTTGTAGTGAATTTAATGCTATTTGATAAGCACTACATGAGTCCGTTGCTGTTCTCTTTATATATGATAAAATTCATTGACGGTCGGCAAATTAGTGAGCCGTATTGTGTGTTACCGGTAGTGTGCCTGATTGTGACTGATAACTAAGCATTTCCTAAAGAATGCGCCTCATACGTGAATCATAAGCCTTACCGACTTACCGTTGTGATTAGTATAAGTCATATCTCTGTTTACCTAGATAGAGCGCCACGTCCTAAAGGAACTGTTAATATTTCCCGAAAGTGAATAATATTAGTCAGAAATTATTTATTAACGATCAATCGAATAATACAGTAAGCTTACACTGCAATAATAATCTAAGCCCTCAGAATCCAGTCTCCCGGGTATATCCAGCGGGTGAATGGACGCGCACTAGGCTGGCTTCTGCTAATGTTGTGTTTATTGGTATTAAATATTTGTCAACTTCTAAAGTCTATTTATAAACCAAAAGACATACAAATTTTGGCAGGTTAAACTGCTAAAGGTCTTCAAAAGCGCGTACAACTACTTTTGCGTTCTTGAAGTGTGAATCCCAGATCTTCACCCTTTGTGGCCATCCTCATTGCGTAATCCAGCACAATTACAAATAGTAATGGTGCTAATGTGTCACCTTGCAGTACGCCAGCCAGGATTGAGAAAACTCAGTTTCACCATCTGGAGAGAGTACCTCTGCTTCTGTGTCACAATATAACAATCCAATGCCAGCAACAATTACTTCTGGTATTCCATAAGCTCATAGGATTTCAAGCATTTTAACACAATGGATGGAGTCGAATGCCTTCTTGAAGTCCACAAAAGTCATGACTGCTGGGAGATTCTTTGACTTAATTCCTTCAATCAGTCTCCATAGTGCAAGTATCTGAGCTATTGTTGATCTATTTGGTCGAAATCCGTTTTGGCTCTTACGCAGTAGTTTCTCTATATGAGGCCGATTTTACATTTGTAAAATTTGACTACCACTTCATTATGACATTATAGCTAATTCCAAATCTGTAAGCCTGGCCGCCTATTAATTAGTTGTGGACAATACAAAAAACCATGTTCCAGGAGCGTATCTCTGGGCAAGCTCTGATTCATCAGTACGTCATATACATTCCTGTAGATACGATTATAAATATTTATGCCAAGCGACAATTAATTTAACAATTTTCATAGGGCTATCATAGGCCTATTCTGATTCTCAGAAGGGAAAAGTGATCTCCTGTGCAAATTGACCGCAGATGAATTAAAGTTTCATTTATCGTCTTGCAGGCTAAGCATCGCGCTCGCATCTGCAAATATACCTGTACAGTATACTAGCAGACTCACTTACTTCATGTTGTAGGCCTAATTCAGTACGGTAATTGGTAATTGTGTAATCAAATCAAACCTACCGGTAGTACTACATACTACTGCTGTCGAATGAACAAAGAATCAGCTGATTTATGTTAAGTAGGCGGAGCTAGTTTACATGGCAACATCCAATGGATGAAGCCCTAGTGCCTATTGAAGATGTCAAGTCTGTGGAGTGAATTTAGCATCTACCGTAAAATACTTCTCTGTAGTTTGGGCGTATTCGCACCAGCTGGTATTTCTATCATTGAGTCTATGGCAATTTTCGTGTTATGGGGCTATTGAGGTCTCACCAAGTCATTCCACCCAACTGACATGTGTATTCTAAATTTCGCTGTTATGGTTGGTCAACTACCAGATGATAATAAATATTGTATGTTTGATTCTCATGGTCGGACAATTGAAGTATGGCATCTCTGACGAAATACGGGCCTTCAAAGAGGCCAAAATTACTGGTTTTCAATAAATAGACGAAGTTCATTTAACTATGAAAAATTTATTTGAAGTATTATTGATAATTATAATATTGCTTAATTGATGATTATTTTGATTATAATAATTAATTATTAAATAAATGGTAAAGTAATAGTAAATCATTTTTTGAAATATTGTAATATTAGGTAGGATGCTCTTTAATGGAGATAAATTTTACCGATGTTCCATTAATGTGATCGGCAAAATTCAACATCCAATTTCATCTTTCTGTGCCTACTGCCACGTTACATACGTTTTACCGAACAAGATCGGGTATATATTAATAATATTCGATAACAATAACTATTCGAAAAGCAGCGCTTTGTTCCATGTTATCTTTTGTTTAGTAATATTCGACTATTATTATATCACAGTGGTCGAGTTTTGCTCGAGTTGATAACTTTCCAATACGAGCGAAACGAGTGCCAATATGCCAAAAAGCGTAAAACTCAACACACGAGAACAGAATATCTTAATTTTGCTAAAAAGTTATTGAAAGAGTTTTTTCCGTTACGTTTTTATATCGAATATATTATTTTATTTGAAAAACATTTAAAGTAGGCTTACATGGCCTACGTTACAGAATGCCTTTTCATCAGTGTCAAAGTTTGGCTAAAGTTTCCGTTTTGAGTAATGGACAGAATAACTACTGTATTAACATCATTGTGTGCAAAGTAGCACTTTGCAGCGTTATGACCCGAGTTTATTTATGTACCGAGCGAACGCAGTGAGGGAGGTTTACATAAATTAATACATGAAAATTTTGTTACATTATATCAACTTATCAGCGTTCGGTATGTGAAGAAAGGATTTTATGGATACTCATTTAAACATTTTAATCATGTACTATTGTGGCGAACTGGGCGTTGGAGATGCAGAGTCCTTCGATTTTAGAATCCCAGTTGCCGAAGGGAGTGCAACTGTGTGTCGGCTCCCAAAGTAGAGGTAGAAGAGATTTCTTAAGGTGAAGGTGGAAAAAGTTGATTTTGAGTAAAAGCGATAACTGAGTTTATTTTTAATAATTCAATGAATAATAAGGAAATAGAAGAGGAAACAATTAAATCACTAAGCTTTGAAGCCGGGGTTTGCACAAGGAAAGGGTTGTTGACTTGGAAGTGAAGAAAAAGTGGCGAGCAGCTCCTTAAATACCTTCCCAGGAAGCGTCCTGATTGGGTAGCCAAGGAGACTGCTGAGTGGCCAGTTAGCTACGTTTCGATCCTAAGAGGGCCTGCCAACCGTCCCGCTAGAGGGAGGTTGGACAGAGTGCTGCAAGACAGCAGATTACGTTTCGATCCCAAAAATGGGTACAGATAAATTAGAAAGTTCGGTCGACAACCTGGCGATTATTTACACTCCCCTCCTATTTTGATCGCTCAAAATAGGACGATAAATAATGACAGAAAATACAAGAAATAGGAAAGCCAATTTTAAACTAGTGCATACAGACACTCAAATAATTAAGTAATCATTACGCATCAATACAAGTAAGATAAAGTAACATAAGGCAATATACTAATATAAATTCAATACGGAATATAATACCAGCATAGAATAAAGTGAGACAGAGTAATATAAGCGTTGAAATCATACATAGACTTAGAGGGCGCAAGTCAGTCTATCTCGAGGGGAACAAGTCCGGCAAGGGGGCGCGAGGATACGTGGCCATTGACCCGGACATCTGCTGTGTGTTCACCATCTCCTCGTAACTCAAATATTTTAATATAATATAGTATAAGTATAAAATAATCAACCTACAGTATAATACATTTCAGTTCGCAGCAATAAATACAGTATACATAATTACTTTCATTATTTAATTAGTAAGAGTCGACCGTGAGCTCACCACGTGACCAGAATGCAGTCAACAGTCTGACTGACAGCTGTAAAATAGCTAGTCAGTACAACTGCAGTAAGCTGTCTGCAGTCTGGCAGTCTCAACTCACCATGTCTGTCATGTGCAGATTTGCCCACTAATATTCTGATGTTAGATGGTTGGATTGTTAGTTAGACCCATATATAGATTGTTAGCTGATTAGGTTGTTATATAGATTGTTTCCGTTCAATTGTTAGTTTGTTAGTTAGTTATGGTCAGCCGGTAGAACATAAACGTGTTTCCCCCTAATTTAACTATTTAATATACCCTGTAATATAATATTGTACTATTTACCTAAGACAGTGCGGTACCGGTAACTCTTTATAAACTACAGAACAGACAGAAGTATACGATATTATTAACTGCCTGATAATATTAATCTCATTTATCGATAGATTAGTTGATTTGTTATTATATGTAATGTAACGGTACCAATCTATCACCCAGTACTGTAGTGGACTAAAGCCTTATCTAGCCGGAATAGCGTCAAGGTCCTAGCTTTTCGGTTATAATTAGATTAGGTGGATTATATCCTGGACCTTGCACTCGTCAGACAGTTGGATTGTTCGTCTTTTTCTTTTTTACTTAGAATTCCTAAACCAACCCAAACAGCCAAATGCAGACAGACAGCCCATTTTGAAATTAGTTAGGGTAGGAGGCGGGTGATGTCCTTTATATGCTGGGCGTCCTCCAGGGTGGACCCGAACAACATTCCCAAGGGGCCAGCTCGATCGCGGCTTGAGGGGGGTATCGACAATGACAATGGCTCCACTCTCAACCTTTGGCGCAGGACGCAACTTCCTACGCCAGTATCGAAGTGTGGGCAGGTACTCTGAGGTTCAGCGCTTCCAGATCGCCTCAGTAGCTGCCACAGATCGGCGCCAGCTGCTCCTCAACTCTTTAGCAGAGCGACGGGATGAGGAAGAGAGAGATTGGGGGTAGTCCTTAGGAGAGAGGAGGGCCAATGGCGCAAGAGGTGGCGGAGTGCCACCTAACAGAAAGTGAGTGGGAGTTAACGGTTCGGTACTGCTGTCAGGGGATTGTACGAGGGGCCGTCGATTGGCTGTCGCTTCAACCTCGGCCAGCACAGTTCGCAGTTTGTCGTCGGTGAGTGCAGCGCACCCCAGACTCTTCCGTAGCGCCTGCTTCACTACTCCAACCATCCTCTCCCAGAAGCCACCATGCCAGGGGGCGTGGACCAGAATAAAGTGCCACTCGGTTCCGCCCCAAACTCGACTGAGTAGTTTGAAGGTGGCGGTGTTGTCAGAGTACAACACCTCAGGAACACCTGGCCGCGAAACGACGCAGTGCGTTGTGGGTGTCCTCGGCGTCCATCTGGGAGGTCAACTCAAGGTGTAGTGCACGGGTAGACGCGCAGGTGAGGAGAAGGATGTATCGCTTCTCCCCATCATTGTTATAGAGACCACCAGCGCAGTCCAAGCCAGTGGACTGGAAGGGTATGACCCCCGGCCTTACCCGGAAGTCAGGAAGCGCCCCCTCTGGGGTGCAGAAGTGGCGGGAGTTATAGCAGCGGCAGGGGACGCAGTCATACGTGATCTTCTTACAGATCGAACGCAGACCTGCAATCCACACGGTCTTACTGAGTTCAGACATCATTGTGGGGACTCCACTATGTTTGGTGACGATGTGGACGTCCCAGGCGAGTAGGCGAGCGGGGGGAGAACCCTTGGGCAGCAGAGGCAGGGATTATTCCTGGGTTCGAGGGCATCCACTGACCAGGTTGGTTGCTGTGTCGATAAATGGCCGGAAGGGCCATAGAGAGGATTCCCGGGCGTCACCATCTTGGATTAGGTCGATGTCATTAGAGATAGTTGCTCGCTGTTCGAGGTAGAACAGCTGAACAAGGGCGCGGTCTCACTCCGCTTTGCTGAGAGGCCCAGTGGAGGCAGAGCTGCAGGTTCGCCGACGAACCCTGCAGTTGCTAATGAATCGAGAGACCCAGGCCATGACCCGAACTGCTCGAGTCAGGTTAGAGAACCATTTAAGGTCCACCACTTGCTCGCTCCCCATGATGAGATTAGTCAATAGAGATCGGCGCTCCATTGTCACATGTCTGAGATCAGTAACCTGGTGGTCAATCGCCGAGGGGTCAATGACCGAGGTGTCGGCGGCGTGAAGGTCACCAGAGGGGCCGAGCCACCAGCTCGAAGAGGCGAGGGCTCCAAGGTCATAACCTCGAGTGCCAATATCGGCAGGGTTCTGGCACCCGGGTATGTGGTGCCAGAGATGGAAGGGTGCATGGTCCTGGATCTCGCGCACTCGGTTTCTTACAAAGGTCTTCCAAGTGTTGGGAGGTTTACTCAGCCAGGCGAGAGTTGTGGTGGAGTCGGAGTGGAAGATAGCTTTGACATCAGGGAAGTCCTTGTGGGCCTTGATAATGGAGCCATAAAGACGTGCCCCAGGAGGGCGGCCATCAGTTCAAGCCGAGGTAAGGATGGTTTCGGCTTTAGGGGGGCAGCGCACGCCTTGGTGCAGAGTAGAGTTCGTGTGCCCCCACAAAATGTGTAGAGGCAGGCAGCATAGGCCTGGAGCGAGGCATCGGTGTAGATCTCGATGCGATCAGGGTTGGAGCAGTCTCGAGGCAGCATTGGAGGGATTGCTGGCACCTGAGAGATGAGCTCCAGGCAGCGGCGTGCTGCTTCTGGGTCCAGCTGCTGTTCCCATCCAGAGCCGGCGCACCAGAGGTCCTGCAGTTGCAGGGGTAGAGAGAGGGTCCATGGCGAGAGGAGACCAAGAGGGTCGAAGATCGACACTGTACACGCGAGCAGAGTTCGTTTGGTAAAGACTTTAGGGGGGGTCACATTATCGAAGTTGACTGAGATCTCGTCTGAGATGGGATCCCAAGGGGTCCCAAGTACTCGAGTTGGGAGCCTCTCCTCGTCACAGGTGGAGTTCGTTGACCTCCACTTGTGAAGGTTCATCGAGGCGCGAGACAACAGTTCAGTGAGAGTTTCTCTAAGTGTGTTCATGTCTGATGGAGTCTCTCCCCCTAACACCACGTCATTGACGTAGAGGCTCTCAATGAGTCATGAGAGAGTGTGGGGGCCGATGGCCGAGGGGTCAATGACCCGGGGTTGGATGGCCGAGGGGTCATTGACCAGGGGTTTGACTATCGAGGGGTCATCAACCATGAGTTCAACGACCAAGGGTTCACTGACCTGAGGTTCAGCGAACGAGAGGTCACTGACCTGGGGTTGAACGACTGAGTGGTCAGTGTCCGGGACTGGTAGAGGAAGGGCAGAGTCCTCGAGTAGGCCGAACTGAACCCATAGAGTGGATTGTAGAGCGCTCGGGGAGCAGTTCAGGCCGAAGGGGAGGCGCACGAAGTGGCTCAACACCTCTCCATCTTCGTCTTGCCACCGAATGCAGAGATAGTCGCAGTCGTGGTCTGTGATCGAGATTTGGTGGAAGGCCTTCACTATATCCCCAACGGCCACACAAGGGTAGACTCTGAAACGTATAGCCACATTGAAGAGTAATGGTAGGAGATTTGGCCCTGTCTTCAGACAGTCATTGATCGAGAGGCCATTAGGAGATTTATTTGCCCCAATGAAGACGACCCGAGTCTTTCCATGCTGGACCATGGCATGGTGAGGAAGGAAGTACACGCTGGGGGGAGAAGAGACCAGTCTCTCAATGTACCCCAGTGACTCGAGTTGTTTGAGTCCCTCAAGATGATGGGGTCTCAGCCGGCGCGAGGGGACTCTGCCATAGTTGGAGGATGGTCTGCGGTCGTCGATCTAAAGGAGGTCGATCTCGAATCGTCCATGAACGAGACGAGGTTTGATGAAGGAGTCCGAACCTTCATCCTCTGATTTGTGGTCTATCCCGATGGTCTCCAGGTCCCACAGGATGTCCAGGCTCCTGGTACACACACGGAAGGCTTGGGAGAGACTGGGTGTGGCAGATGTGCGACTGCCAAGGAGGGTCCACCCAAAGATCGTATTCTTGGCCATTACCCCGCCTTCAGTGATCATCCCAGGAAGGAGGACACGAGGGAGGAGGTCGGTGCCGAGGAGGAAGTCTGTGGGGCGAACCACTGAAGGGTCAGGGTCTGCCAGGTCGATGGTGATCCAGTTGGTGGATCTAAGGTTTTGTGGGCCCAGGGGGGAGCAGATAGTGTCCACCACCCAGGCCCGGACGCCAAGGGATGAGGTTCCCTTGCTAAGGAGGAGGTCCACCTGACAACGATCCTGAGTTGGTGAGACAATTCCACCGAAAGCCTCAGAAGCAAATGAGGCTCTGTCTCGAACCGGCAGCTCGAGGTAGCTGGCGAGTTTGGAGGTTATGTAGGACTCCTCCGACCTGGTGTCTAGGAGGAGTCTGATCTTTCTAGAGGCAGTTTGGCGGGGGTCGCTAGTGGTCACCATGGCGCGTCACCACATCTGGCCTTCGACAGGCCACCGTAGTCATGGCAGGAGGTCTAAACTCTGGAACTGAGGGATCCAGGTGAGGATTAGAAGAGGGAGCCGGACGACGCCCATTAGAGGTAGAGGACGAGCCGACCCTATAAGGTCCCCCAGGGGGGGGGGGGGAAGTGAGCTCCATATGGAGCAACCTGTGGTGTTTTAGAGGACACACCCTGCAGCTGGGAGGTTGTGGGCAGATGGACACGATATGGCCACCAGCCAGGCAGTTTCTGCAGAGTCGTTGTGCCCTCACTGCTGCGAGCCGCTGACCGCGAGGGAGG
This sequence comes from Nemertoderma westbladi, assembly GCA_032718475.1. Classification (NCBI taxonomy): domain Eukaryota; kingdom Metazoa; phylum Xenacoelomorpha; order Nemertodermatida; family Nemertodermatidae; genus Nemertoderma; species Nemertoderma westbladi. Next base: position 13,431 of record JAUCBJ010002827.1, on the reverse strand, counting down.
TCTTTGATCCGAGGAGGCATCGGAGTTTTAGCAGAGAAGGTGACTGAGGGTTTCTGGATTTGTCGAGTGTTGGTAGGTGGAGGTCGAGCGTCAGGATGCTTGGACGGCTCTCCAGAGCGTCTGTAGGCCTCGAGGCCCTCCAGCTCAGTCTTGAGGAAGTTGAGCAATGCCTCGAGGTTGTGACAACTGGTAGGTTTGGTGTTCCGGCGATTCCATTCCAATAGAATCGTCTTCAGAAGCTTGGACATAAGCTGTTGAGCCAAGAGGTGTCCAGCTAGTTTAGTGGAGAAGGCACGTGGGGCTCGCTCCCCATTGAGCCCAGTCATCTCCACGTCCTCGAATAGAGACTCCATCTCTCTGATGGCGGCAGAGAAGGTGTTGACCAGAATACGGAGTTGATGCGGGTTTTCACTAGTGACTGCAGGGGCGTTGACAATCCTCTGACTGTACAGAGCAATCAAAACGTTTGGTTGACCAAACCGAGAGAGAAGTTCTTTGGTGGCCACAGCGTAGGCACCGTTGCCACACTTGATGCCCTGCACGGCAGTGAGAGCAGGACCCCGTAGGCAGTTCCTCAGGTAAACGAACTTGGCCGCAGGGGAGACAGTCGATTTGTCGAAGTCGACTAGAGCGACGAACTGGTCGTAGAACTGTCGCCAATCCAGGGGATCGCCCGAGAAGGTGGGCAGCGACAGTTTAGGGAGCGTTGAGGCAGACAGGATGGCCGCAATGCCAGCAGCAGCAGACGACGCAGTAGAGTCACAGTCAGAAGGAGGTGCCGGTTGGTTGGCAGGGAAGAGTTTCTGGAGCTGTTCCAGATGGAGTTCGGCCTCTAAGATTCGATCCCGTTCCGACTCCATTTCGTCTGACATTAGTTTGGCGGCTTCTTCATCCTCAGACTTGAGTAGAAGAAATTCGAAGACTTCCAGCAGGGTCGCCTTTCGCTGTTGTAGTCGACCGGTGTGTAGCGCCAGATGTCCTAGGAGCTCGGGGGTGTCAGGATCCAGAGCGGTTATCGCGCGGATCTGAGAAGTGTTGGCCTTCTTTGTGGACTTCTTGCGACCCCGTAGAGTAGCCTCGGCGAAGTTCTCCATAGTTACTGTGTTTGAGAGAGCAATTCGGTTCGAAGTGTGGCGAACTGGGCGTTGGAGATGCAGAGTCCTTCGATTTTAGAATCCCAGTTGCCGAAGGGAGTGCAACTGTGTATCGGCACCAAAAGTAGAGGTAGAAGAGATTTCTTAAGGTGAAGGTGGAAAAAGTTGATTTTGAGTAAAAGTGATAACTGAGTTTATTTTTAATAATTCAATGAATAATAAGGAAATAGAAGAGGAAAGAATTAAATCACTAAACTTTGGAAGAAAGGGTTGTCGACTTGGAAGTGAAGAAAAAGTGGCGAGCAGCTCCTTAAATACCTTCCCAGGAAGCGTCCTGATTCGGTATCCACTACTACTAGGATCGGCATGCTGCATTGCAGCTGCATTTTTAAGGATGCTGTGCCGGCTTATCGACAAAATTGCACCGCCACAACTCTATTGGGTAGCCAAGGAGACTGCTGAGTGGCCAGTTAGTTACGTTTCGATCCTAAGAGGGCCTGCCAACCGTCCCGCTAGAGGGAGGTTGGACAGAGTGCTGCAAGACAGCAGATTACGTTTCGATCCCAAAAATGGGTAAACAACCTGGCGATTATTTACAACTATTTCGAAATTTATTAACAGGTACAAAATATTAATTAAACATGTATATCTAATTAAAGTTTATTGTTGTTATGTCCTGCATGGATGTGATAAATCTTTGATCCGTCGTCCACTGAGTCACCGTCTGTGTCCGTTCAGTTTTACTGAACACTGTCTCCATATTTTATTTGCTCGTTTTCTCTAAAATGTCTTCTATAGGACGTATGGAATAAAGTCTTGACACATTAAACAATTATTTACATACAGTAGCTAGTCCCGTGACTTCAAACTGGACGCACGCATTATGCAAAAACGTGCTGCTTTATTGAATATAGAAGCACACATTAATATAAATGGAAATAATACATTCTGGAATACGGTAATTTAAGTTGTTTTTCCAGGTTATTGATTACTTTGCAGCGTTACGAGTAATTCAGCAGAACTCTGTTAAGTTGACATAATGTAACAATAGCTATTTTCATCATTGTGTGCAAAATAGTACTTTGCAGCGTTATGACCCGAGTTTATTTATGTACCAAGCGAGCGCAGCGAGGGAGGTTTACATAAATAAACAAAGGTCATTAACGCTGACAAGTGACCTTTGCAAGCAATGTGTGTAATTTTGTTACATTTTGTCAACTTATCAGCATTCGGTATGTGAAGAAAGGATTTTATGGATACTCATTTAAACATTTTAATCATGTACTACTGTATATCTAATATAAGTGAAATTTATTAATAGGTACACAGTATTAATTATACATTTAAATCTAATTAAAGTTTATTTGAAGTTATCTCCTATATGGATGAGATAATCATTAATCCATCTTGACTACAGTATAGTCGACTGAAGCAAACTTAGTCACCGTCTGTGTCCTTCAATTTTACTGAACACTGTCGCCATTTTCTTTGGTCATTTTAGTGTCTTCTCTTGGACGTTTCGCCATAATGGATTTTACAGTACACGTTAAACAATTATTTACATATAGTAGCTAGTCCCGTCACTGCAAATTGGATAATAAAGCAGCACTCATTAACATAAATGGAAATAATACATTCTGGAATATGGCAATTGAAGTTGTTTCCATGTCATTGAATACTTTGCAACGTTCCGTCCTATAGGCTGCAACGATGCAAAGTACAGTAGTACTGTACTTTGCAGCGTTACAAGTAATTCACCAGAACGCTGTTAAGTTGACATAATGTAACAAAAGTTAATGTTTTGTCAAACTGAATGGTCATGCGTATTAAATAACCCAATAACAAAAGTTGTTAGATGGATCTATATTAAATGATAAAGAGTTAATTGTATTTTATTTATTAATCAAGCACGTTAAGTAAAAACCTTACCGGTAGGTATGTCAGTGCCAAAGTATGTAAAAAACTAAAAAGCAACAAGACCTAGACGTTGCATGCAATCAGTGATCAGCTGACGGCAGCCAGCTGATCGGTAGGTTTCGCCCCGCAACTGAAGGCATTCTCAGGAGGCCAAGCCAGGAAATGTAGAGAGAGATTCCCAAAGGGGACGGAACAGGTAACGAAATGAAGATATGTCTGTACTGTAACTAACCACTGGGAAGCAGCACCGTAAACTTGCGCCAGTCACGTTTCTGCTTGTTGATAACCGGCTTGCGTGTTTGGATGTAATACATTTCAAGCTTTTGCAAGACTGGCCGCAATGGGTGTCTAGCAATTACAGTGAAATGTTTAAACAATTCACGCCAGTCAGTCAGCCAACGTGTATTGGGCTCGCCGCGGTGCGTCATGATGTGGTTGGGCACAGTCTTACCCTGTTCGCTCCCATCATTGGCTGTCCCATCCTGGTGCTGTCTAACGCGTTCAAACAAGTGTTGGATGGTGTGTCCAACATATTCCCCCTTACAAGAGGGACAAGAGAAAGAGTAAACGACGTTAGACGCAAGGATTTCCGGGATGGGGTGTTTGAGAGATGGGAGTGACTGGCGCAGTTTAGATGTTGTAAAAACAAACCGAACTGGCCGTGTGCAAGACCTGGGTATAAGACCACGTAACTTTCGAACAAACAGATCAGTTGCCCGACCTCGGTACTCGAACTTACAGATAATAGGCTTGGAATCATCAGCAGCTGCCTGGTCGACCGGGTCAATGACCTCGGTGGGGACAGCTGTTGGTGCCTCGCCCCCAGAACCACTGCCTGCACGCCCCCTAGCGGCTTGAACTACGGCAAGCTCATGCTCGACCATCGTATCAGTATATTGGTTATTGCTAAGAATATTCTTAGCATTCCTAATAGCGGTATAAAGTTGGGAACCATCCCCACCCTTACTGGCATTAAAGATGCGATGAAACATACCACGAACTACACCGCGTTTGTGAGACTCAGGGGCACACGCAGTGGCATTGAGAACGAGCCCAGTATCTGTATGCTTGTGGTTCCACGCTGTTGAAAGAGCATAGTCAACCCGAGTGACAACCAAATCAAGAATGTACAAGCGCCCGCCCTCCTCCATCTCAAGGGTAAACCTAAGATTGGGATGGAGGGCATTGACCTCTCTCAACTTCTCAGTGGGGTCGTCACTGCCAACACTAAATACATCATCGACGTACCACCGTCGCCGTCGTCACTGAGCTTGGTGCCCGCAGCGATCCTCTCGTCGAACTGTGACAGAAATATGTTGGCGAGTATGGGGCCCAATGGACACCCCACAGCGACACCAGCTTTCTGACAGACGTAGTTGCCATGATGATCTAGGAATATGACATCCTTGGTGGCTAACAGCATAAGACAAATAAATTGGTCCTTGCTGATTGGCTGGCTGTCCGGATGCCGCTCATACAGTAGATCAGCAGCAAGCTGCACCGCCTCCCTCAGTGGGACGTTAGGGAATAAACTCACAACGTCCAGGGAGTAGAGGCGGTCCGTGGGTTCTACCTCTAGTTCAGCGAGACGATCGGCAGACTCAGCACTGTTAGTAGCCTTCAGGCAGCACATCCAGCATGTATCTGAGAAACCCATCGACAGGATGGTAAATGCTGCCGCGCATAGAGGTTATGGGACAGAGTGGGACACCAGATTTATGTACCTTCTAACAACCTTACAACATCTAAACTGCGCCAGTCACTCCCATCTCTCAAACACCCCATCCCGGAAATCCTTGCGTCTAACGTCGTTTACTCTTTCTCTTGTCCCTCTTGTAAGAGGGAATATGTTGGACACACCATCCAACACTTGTTTGAACGCGTTAGACAGCACCAGGCTGGGACAGCCAATGATGGGAGCGAACAGGGTAAGACTGTGCACAACCACATCATGACGCACCGCGGCGAGCCCAATACACGTTGGCTGACTGACTGGCGTGAATTGTTTAAACATTTCACTGTAATTGCTAGACACCCATTGCGGCCAGTCTTGCAAAAGCTTGAAATGTATCACATCCAAACACGCAAGCCGGTTATCAACAAGCAGAAACGTGACTGGCGCAAGTTTACGGTGCTGCTTCCCAGTGGTTAGTTGCAGTACAGACATATCTTCATTTCGTTACCTGTTCCGTCCCCCTTTGGGACTCTCTCTCTACATTTCCTGGCTTGGCCTCCTGAGAATGCCTTCAGTTGCGGGGCGAAACCTACCGATCAGCTGGCTGCCGTCAGCTGATCACTGATTGCATGCAACGTCTAGGTCTTGTTGCTTTTTAGTTTTTTACATACTTTGGCACTGACATAGCTACCGGTAAGGTTTTTACTTAACGTGCTTAATTAATAAATAAAATACAATTAACTCTTTATTATTGGATTTTCAAGCTTCTACTTCAATTATATTAAATAAATTATTATATTGGAACTGTATTAAATTAATATACTGTGGAACGAGCCACGATTAGTGAGCGAAGCTACTAGCGCACAATTTCAATTACAGTAGTATTAGGGCCTATTATCATGTCCGTCTGTTTGTCCGTCCGTCTGTTTGTGATAGAAAATTCAATCGTTTTGAAGCCTTTACTCAATTCTATCCTAATTTGGATTAACCTACGAGAGGAAAAGTTCCAATATTTTGAAAATTTTCGTGGGGCATTCGTGCTGCACGAGTAAGTACTTGGGTTACCCTTTCTCGAGTAAGCAGCTGCTCGTGCTGCGCGACGCTACACGTACGTTTATTTATATTCTGCGAGACGTTCGAATAGGCTGGAGTCCTGAAGTGCTATAGTGGAACCACAAACATATCCACATCCACACACATACATACATACTAATAAAGGTGTCGCGATGTCGGGTTGTAATTCCACTGCATGTTCCAGCTCTCCGAAATGTTGATCCAATCGATGGTAAACAAACTGAACATATACAAAAAAAACCGTACCAATTTCAGGGTCTTCATAACTCGGTGAAAAGGGCTCCTTTCCGCAACGCTTGCGTTGCGTTTCTAGTAAATATGATTATATATACCGTCACACTTCCGCAATTAGATAAAAAACTAATTGTTTTTTTGTTCTTAAATTATGTGTAATAATTTATCCAATCACCATTAAATAATTGACTTCACCCAGCCATTCAATAATATTATACTACAATATCTTAAGATAATAATGAAATATTCCTAACATAATACATAATTAATGTAATATTTGTAACATTCAATATTCGTATACTTCTATCTTGAATTCATGTATTTTCAGGAAAAAAAGTCCAGTATTTAATCCTGAAACGTTAGTTATTAACATACAGGAAATCTGTTAAAACGACCATTTTGCGGAATACATTTTTTGAATCGTAATTCCAATTTGCGTAATATTGTGGTGAACGAGTAACGATGAATAGGCCTAATAATATGTAGTGCAGTGTAGTATTATATGTACACTCTAATAAGTTATTACTACACTACGTTTTTCTTTTCCCCTACAAAGTTATTGTTTGTCAACAATGACAGGATCACTCCACTGCCGGTGGAAAGGGCGCTGCGGTTGCTATTGGTGGCATTGGTGGTAATGGGGTCGTGCTAACTGTAGAACAATCCAGGTAGATACCACCTCCTGGGATCAACCAAACAATGGTACAGCTGCAAGGAAGTATAGAGCAGATCGCATCTGCATGTTCCGGGCAGTAATTCGCTGAGCAGACATCCCATCCACAAGGAAGTGGTGGGCATGAGGTAGTAGTTGTTGAGGGTGGCATAGCCACAGTCGAAGTGGGAGGTGCGGCGATTGTTGTCGATGTTGGCGGTCCTATTGTTGGTGGTACTGTACTGGTCGTAGTGCAATCCATATAAACACCGCCTGATGGATTCATCCACATTATGTCACAAGTGCAGGGAATTATTGTGCAAACCGCATCGAGGTGCTCGGGGCAGTAGTTTGCTGAACAGACATCCCACCCACAAGGAAGTGGTAAACATGACGTAGTCGAGGATGATGTAGGTGGTGTGCTTGTTATGAATACCCAAGGAGTGCAGTCCATATACTGAACCCCAAAATCATCGAAAAATTCAGCGAAGCATCCATTGCAGTAATTTCCTTGACAAATCGCTGTGGGATGTTCTGGGCAATAGTACAAGGTGCAAGGGTCTGCGAAACAAGGTGTGTAGAAGCACGATGTAGTTGTTATGGGGACTGTTGCTGGTTCACAATCGACAACCTGGTTTAGACCGTTGTAGAAGAACGCATGACATCCACCGCAGTAGTACGGTATGCAGTGCGCTTTAGGATGAGCTGGGCATACAGCGATGTCGCATGGGTTAACGAAACACGAGACAGGATGAACCCCTGGGGGACATGGACAGTCGTGCCAATCACAATCAATGATGTTGCCATCTTCATCAAAGTAATCAGCAAAACAACCCCCGCAAAAGTTCGGTTTGCAATGGGCATCAGGATGATTGGGGCATGGGTGTAAATGACATGGGTTGACTGCGCATCTGACTAATGGAACACCTGGCGGGCAAGGACCTGTTTCCTCACAGTTAACTGCTTGCCCATTAGAATTGTAGAAGACCGCATTACACCCACCGCAGTAGTTAGGTATGCAAATCGCATCGGGGTGTGCAGGACATATGGCAAAGTCGCATGGGTTGACAATGCAGTACACATAAGGTATTCCAGGTGGACAAGGACCAAATGGCTCACAATCCACGATATTTCCAAAATCATCAACAAATTTGTGTCTGCATCCGCCACAATAATCCCTCACACACTCTGCATCGGGGTTTGCAGGACATTCTGCCCCATGGCAAGGATCAACATAACATAAGTTAAGCCTAACTCCATCTGGACAGCACGTGTTGCTCGTTACATCGGTATCTGGTCTCTTACAGACACGTTTACAGGAATCTTGACAACATTTACCTGCATTTCGACATTCCCCATCATGTGTACATTCGTGCTCACGATCTGGACAGGCTCGATCACTGAGCACCGGCACGTATGGACAAACTCCCGGATTGACCTTCCATGCATCTTCACAAGTTTTCTTACACCCATCCCAACAACATTTCTTCTTCCCTGGACAGTCTGTATCGCAGCAGCATTCATCCTTCATGTCTACAGGACATATTGGTAAAAACGACACCTTTGGGCAAGTACCAATCTTGACTTTACAAGGCCATGTACAAGGTGTTTTGCACACGTATCGGCAACCATCGCGACAACACTTTTGAGGTGCTTTGCAATCATTATCGCAGTAGCATTCATGAGTAACTGGTCCAGGAAAGGCAATCTCCAGAGGGAACACACTTTTAGGACATTTACCAATTCGTTCATACAGACAGGGCAGCACTGGTCGAACACAAACGTTCTTGCATCCGTCGTTGCAGCACTTATACGGAGGCTTACAATCTTCATCGCAGTGGCACTGATGGATGCTCGGATACGGACAATACATTGGTGGGCAAAGAATCTTCGGGCACTTGCCAATCCTCTCAGTAAGGCAAGGGCATATGGGTTTAACACAAGAAGTAGTGCACCCATCGAAACAACACTTCATTTGTCCAATGCAATCATCATCGCAATCGCAAAATTTAGTGTAAGGTATTATATCGGAAATTTCTGCGACATTGATTGCTCCATTCAATGTGGCATTCTTTTTTGAAGTTTTCTTTTTCGCTTTTTTTGCTGTCTTCTTTTTTGCTGCCTTCTTTTTTGCGGCTTTCTTTTTTGCTGCTTCTGTCAAATTTAATGTGATTTCCTCAGCCACTGCGTCAGAAATAAGACAAGTAAACGGCTTTACAACCTTTGGACATTTACATGGCTTCTCTGTAAAGCATGGAAGATCAAAAATCGCGGTAATGCAGGTATTTTGACAACCATTCGAGCAACACTTTTCATTGTCCTGGCAGTGATGGTCACACATGCACTCATGAGCCGGGGGATGTTTACACATTATATCCAAAAGAGCAGGATCTGGACAAATCCCAGGATGTTCCGTATCACATGGTGGAAATTCTACTGGCGGGTGGCATTCCCTGTAGCAAGGTCCCCAGCAGCATTTGTAATTATTAGGACAATGAGCATCACATTCGCACTGGTGGGGTACAATTTCCATGCAAAAAATCTCGATGTCTGGATTAACCAGTTGACACTCGCCAGGTTTCTCAGTGTTACACGGAGGAATTTCTACAGGTTCGGTGCATTTCAATTGACAGCCGTTGTGACAACACAATTCCCCGTTATTACATTGGTCGTCGCTGGAACAATCAGACCAGTCGTCCATGGAGCAATCAGGTGTTACCAGAATAAGCGGACATTTAAATGGTATTGGCGGCAATAATGATAATGGTAATGGTAACGGCACTGGAGGAGGCACATCTGGGAGCAATTCCTCTGCTCTATTTGCGGACAAAAACAAAGAGAAACTTAATAACAAAAAATAATTCATTGTGATTAATTTACGGAATAGCTATTTCCGTTGGAATATCAATGCGACAATTTGAATATTCCATGAGATTAATAGGTAATATAATAAGTGGATAAATGGTGACACAGCTGTATCAACGATTACTCACGGTTATTTAGCACTAAAGAACTGTATATATTTCTGCATGAAATTAATAAGTTAAAGTTCTTTGTCAAACTACAGCCATCAGAAAGTGCCCGGATTTCTTATAATTCGAAGACAATGTAACAATCCACTCGAAATACAGTAATAATGAACGGAATACTAGGGCCGTCATACGCATAGATTGGCAATAATATTTATATTGTGCGTAACAGGTGCTAGATATAAAGTTTATTTTATTTACAAAAATTTAATTCATTCTTGTCTGTTAATCCGTATGCCATATGTATAAAATAAAGTATACGTATAACTTTTAAGCGTTTATACAGCGGGTGAGAATGCTTTATAATAGGCCTACTCATAATAGAATGCAGTAAGCCCGCGGCCATATGGCACATCATATGGGTTACCTGTTCACGGTGTAGGTAGATCAGGAATTTCTTTAATTTTCTTCACCATCTGTATTTTGTACTGGCGGGCAGACAACAACTACTGTAAAATAGACAGGTAAACACTAGAGTCTTACACCCCACAAACCAACAAAAAACATAGAATCAAGACACTACGCCCAAAAGAGAACTCAGCCCTAGGGCCTTGCATGAAAAAACGCAAACAAAACAACCAAAAACAACATAAACAAAAAAAATTCAGGACATTACGACTACTACTACAACTACTGTCGCCGACAATCAACTGGAACCATACATTTTTTCAACAAAATATTGTAAGTAAACAAGCGTAAAGTAAATTAAATGTTTAACATTTTAATTTGTAAAAAATAAAACTCATCTTTAATTGAAATATATTAGAATAAAATTTTTTCAGAAAAGGAAACTGAGTTAAAATTGAGTATCCAAGACAAATTTAGTGGTTACTTTGTAATTGAAAATGAACCCATCATTGTTGAAAATTATTGGTTATGATTTTGTTTTGATTTGTCTACTACATAGCATTTTAATGTAGTAATGGTCCAACAGATATTGCATTAAACCTTGCATGTAAGTAGGCCTACAGTAAATGTTTTAACTGAATCGGGTAGGTAATATTGTTATGGCATCAATAATGCGACTGATGCTCAACTGGCATCGTTTAGGATTTTACTAAAAGTTACCAATTTCACGACTTTAAATGCCAAAGTAATACGATTTTCAATCCCCCCATGGGTATTCGTTGGTGTTCCAGAACGTTTTTACTCAGTATTATTCCAATAAGCTCCTCTTTTATGTTATAAGGTGGGTTCTACCTGGATAGTAAAATGAAGATTTGTGTAGGTGCTAAAATGCAAAACGAGCTACAATGACTAACAACGAGTAACAATGAGCTACACCAAGCAACAACGAGCAACAATGAGCAACAATGAGCAACAACGAGCAATAATAGAGTACAACAACGAGCAATAATAAAGTACAACAACGAGCAACAATGAGCAACAACGAACAACAATGAGCTACACCAAGCAACAACGAGCAACAATGAGCAACAATAAGCAACAACGAGCAACAATGAGCAACAATGAGCAACAACGAGCAACAATGAGCAACAACGAGCAACAATGAGCAACAACGAGCAATAATAGAGTACAACAACGAGCAATAATAAAGTACAACAACGAGCAACAATGAGCAACAACGAACAACAATGAGCAACAGCGAGCAACAATGAGCAACAACGAGCAACAATGAGCAACAACGAGAAGCAGCGAGCAACAATGAGCAACAATGAGCAACAACGAGCAACAATGAGCAACAATGAGCAACAACGAGCAACAACGAGCAACAATGAGCAACAATGAGCAACAACGAGCAACAAATAAAAACAAAATCCTCAACAATGAAAGTTGGGGATCACCCGGATCAGTTAGCTTATTGATCACAATAAAATTTCCTATTAAAATCACGCAAAACATTTACTACAATATCTCATGCAAGATTCAGAAAATATAAGCCTGACTATAAAGTTATGCCTATTGATTGACCTTTGATTTGCTCTTGGATACCTACATTAGGGTGGAGTGAAAAAATTTTTTTCCTTATTTTTAAGGGAAGCACTATTTTTCTGATGCCAAATCGGTCTAAACTAACTTTGCAAAAAAAAATTTTGATTTCTAAAAATTCTAAGCGCGCCTCACGACAGTTGAAAATTTCAAATTTTTGAGAAGGCAATGCCAGTTTTGAAAATCCCAGATATTTTGTATTTTTGATAAAAGTTAAGGAAGATACAAATAATTAATGTCAAATAGGTTGGAAACAAACACAAAATGTGAAATTTTGATGTTCATATAAATCTACCCAGCCTCATGGCCTTTAAAATTTTGCAAAATTTGCCAAATTTCACCCTAAAAATACAGCAAACCTACTTCGTAGTCTCCATAGTTGTAATCAATTTACTAGGGTTTGGAGTACTTCCTGAGTGAAAACCAAGTCCCCTGATTTGATTACAACTATATTTCAATACTAGAAACCCAGCTTGGCTGGCTGTGAATTTACCTTTGGATCAAATTCCCAATAAGTATGTTATAAACAGTAGGTATAGAAAGAAGGATAATTCTAAATTAGGAAAACAATAGTAAAACAGTAAAAATATTGATCAACAGGAAATTTAATACATGTACATATTACACTGAATTTGTAATCTTAAATGTACTCCTCGCATAGCACACCATTAAGTAATCTCCGTAAAACATTGGGACAACTATAAACTGTCCAGAAAACAGTGAAAAAATGATTGGCATTAAATAGCATTAAATTTTACCTAATATGCTGCTAAAAAAAATAATTTGAAAGTGTCTAATACTACCCAGAAACCATTGTTGCCCGGCAACCAAGGAACAGTAACCAATCAGCATGCATTACAACAGTTTTACTGGTCAACCGGTAGAGGCACATTAATGGGGGTATATCTTTTGCGTAGAGGTATAGCCTACATAGAGGCTTCATGTAGGTATGTGTAGCCTACATGTAGATGCACGTGTAGGGTGAATGTAGGTAGGTGTAGTCCCATAGATATTAATGTAATTTATGTGTCAACTTGCAGTAACGTGATACACGGTCGTCAATCAGGATGTATGGCAATAATCTCTGATCTCCACGGTACAATACGGTACATCAACCTGCAGACCTGTCTGCTGTCAGACAACAGGTTTTACTGCATACTGCAGTACTGTATAAATATCAAACATCGCGTTCTGATTATACTAAAGTCCCTTACTCGTCATAAATATTATGCCCTAATAAATTTGAGTATGCTAACGCCACGAAAGGCATCGTTCCATTAGATTAACTCGTTCTGATTTATATGTTTATTGAGTAAGAGTAACCTAAACAAGAACAGCCATCATCGCGGGGACTATAGTCTACCAGAAACCCTGACCCCCCTCTGCCCCTCTTTATCTGTTTATCAACCATACATCCATGGGACTTGAACAGTACTTCAGCATTGAAATGTTTTGGACGTTTTGTTTTGAAAGTAAAAATATAGAAGTCTGGAAGTTTTGTTTGTTTTAATTTTTCAGGCAGTCACATTCCACCAACCAGCAACAGTCCCATCCCTTCCCACTATCCCGCGGACCACCACACTGTTTCATTATAAAGTATTCCCATCTCGATGATGGGAATTAATCAGTAATCCGATGGGATTCAAATCCCATCTCGAAGTAACAGCAAAACCAATAACACGAAAGTCAATAGCTTTACAGTTATATTTGATTGCATTGAAAGTTAAAAAGTTAATAAAAAGAAGAAGTTAAATTGCATATATCCATTAAAATACAGTGCCGGATTAACCTTTAGGCATATAAGGC
>JAUCBJ010002826.1:0-68515 GCA_032718475.1 Nemertoderma westbladi | reverse complement strand
CGACCCAATATTCCCCACCCCAGACTGAAAACACATCAATGACCCCGATACGGGCTCTTCATTAATTAAAAAATCTTCAATCAAATTATTGATTATTATTATTAATAAAAAAAAAGATATTGAAATTATTAATTAATAAATTGATTAAGTATCAATCCCGAATATTAAACATAAACCGGAAAATTAAACGAGTGACTCCCCTGTAGACTCCTTTATATATCTCAGTTTTTATGAGTCTCTCCGGGCGCGGACTCAACGTGTGACCCCCCTGTAGAGAAACATCTCAGTTTTTATGAGTCTCTCCGGGCGCGGACTCAACGTGTGACCCCCTGTAGAGAAATATCTCAGTTTTTATGAGTCTCTCCTGGTTCGGACTCAACGTGTGACACCCTGTAGAGAAATATCTCAGTTCACAGTTTGACGTGATACGAAACGATATCATATTTCGGCCTGGTATACAATAATATTTATTTATTTTGTCCACTTCCCGTTATTCGGAGGAATTTAATTTACTAATTTAGTCTGTGCGGCTGTATCGCCAGAATGCGAGTCGAGCCGTTTCTGCCTATCCGTTTCTTCCACAGATCGCTTTTGTACTCCATTAAGAAGGGTGTTTGCTAGGATACGGCAATCAGCTATTGGTGGCAGTGGGGAGATACCGTAATAGACCGCAATCATGTGCACTATTTGAGTTAGTTGTTTGTAGCACCGTATAGTTCCATTAGGTAAAGCATGGTCCACATGGTCCATCATGGTCCATCATAAGAGGTGATGAGACATGAGGAGTAAGTTGTAATCCACCACGAGTTAGGGCTTGGGTAAATAAATATATTATCCTCCTCTAAAATATCACCTGTGATGTCTAACTCTGGGATTACCTTTACCAGGGCAGGAATCCGGCAACGTAAGTTGCTTCTTTGACAAAAGTGAAACCTGTATATTCGTCGTTATGGAATAAGAAAAGCAATAGGCTACTTGGAACTCCGATCGCTTCACAAAAATGTCAGTATCGCGACCGTATCCTGCGATTCCCTTTAGCCACGTAGAAACAACGGATTCAGTCAGCTGCAAAAAGCCCCCAATTAAATCTCGCTCATTGAGCAACTGAAGTTGGCGTTCCGCAATGGGAGGGAGTTCTCGTGGAGTGGGGGGTCGCGGTGGAACACACGATAAGGGAAGTAGAATGGAGGTATTGTTGGTCACAAGGAACCGCCAGGGACTTTCTTGTGCGGAATTCCCGCGGCTGCGCGGGACACTCTGGCCAATGTCAGAATGTTGAATACAAATGACGGCAGTGCTTCCATAACTTAAACGGAGAGCCGTCATCTGCCTGCACTGCGTCGTGGTAGCGCGGCGATCCACTGATCTCATTCGGCACCGACAGGAGGAAGTTTCACTGCGCGAACGTTCAGTAAACTGCAGAACTGTCTAGCTGTCTGTTTGTAGGTTAAGTATACTGGTATAATAAATCATTCTACGGTAGCAGTACAGCTTACAGCAGTACTGCAGTATGAAATGAATGGACTTCGCTAGCGAAGTCGGATCAGGCAGTACTGCAGTATGCCAGTCCTGTAGTATAGTAGTCCTTGATTTACAGCTTACCTTGTGCATCATCCGAGGTTGCCATAGTCAGATGGTCACGAACCAAATCACAGCGAGTACAAAGTCGGTCAATAGAAGTCCGAATGCTGGAATGACAGAATGAAGTCCGATAATCCCGTACCGCCGTACCGGTTGCCGGTACCGGTAATCTTGCGGACTGATAAGACGGTGAGAGATAAGACAGAGCTGTACAGCAGAAATAATACCACAAGCTACTGACTGACTGAGCTAGAAACTAGGGTTTGACTTTTCCGCGTACTGGCGTAGGTGTAGGCTACGCCTCACCGATGGAATGCAGTTTCGCGTAGGTAAATTGTTGCGTAGGTAACCATTGAATGAATCGAACTATAGCCTTTACAGCTTTATAAATGCGAGGTAAATTCAAATAAGATCAATATACAGATAATAATATGAAGTTGTTTACTGTTTAGCACCATCTGGCCACGAGCTACCGATGCAATACAGGGCCTTAACGACATGCATGGAGTATCAGAGTATACCGACCCATACCCACCTATTACCAGGCCCTACTTCCTGCCGACCCGTACGGCGCTATTATTACCAACCTATAAATTCGTTACTGAATTGTATGACTTGAATGATTGAATTGTATTCTTTGTAGTGCAATTATTAATTATTGCCCGTGTGTTCCGTTCCTCTGTTCCTGCGTGTAATATATTCTTATTTTATTTCATTTTATATGATTTAGATTAATAAAAAGTTTTTTTTTTACCTTTAGTTATTTTTACCCCCTTTTTACCTTTATTATTTAAAGCTGTACCAGCTCCTCAGAATGCCGAGAAACATCAGATCCCTGGGTTGCGCGAACCGCGCTCCGGTGCATGGCAGCAGAGACACACGTCGATCGTGATGGATATGGGATAACCCTTGCGAACTCATGTGTATGTGGGGATTCGATTACCTAGCTTCAGTAATTTTCATATTTAGTATCATTAGCCTTTATTACAATGCTGTAAAAGTTATAATTATTCATTGCGTGGTAAAATAATGTAGAATATTATTTTAACTACCAGCACTATACTCGGTACTATTTTATTTACCAAGCGCAGAGCGAGGTTAATAAAGAATCGAGAGCATAGTGAAAATACGTTCCACGTTACTTAACATAACATGCATAATACGTACAGAATTTATTTTTAAATGGAACATTATTTTCACAACGTTATTTATATTTTAGTTTCATTTAGTGATTGACAAGTCCGTCTGTAATGAAAAATTCATTCGTAAATAACTTTTGAAGATTTTAACCATTTTCAACCAAATTTTGTATGGGCATACTAGAGAAAAAGTTGCAATATATTTGAAAGTTACGGGCAAATACCTGTCGAACTACTTTTGACCCCAGATCAAATCGAACTTGTTTCGAACTTGGTCAAGTTCGCGTGCTGCGCGACGCCCCACAAACGTGTACTATACAATATTGTACTTGGTTTGGCTGACGTTGGACTTTTGAATGATTCTGATCTGAATGCGTTGTCAAGCAGTAAGGTAAGGGCGCCTCCTTTTGAAAGTTATATAAGTTCGCCTAACACATTCGGTGCAGCATTTCGACTTGTGCTATGCCGGGTTACGTACGCTGGAGGGGCAAGGTGCTTCATCGCTGCCTCCGTCATAGCATCGCCTAAGTTAGATAGATTACATCTATTGCACTATCATAAAACATAACAAACTGCCAAACAACTCTATTTTGTTTGTTGTATTGAGCATATTTGAATTTACCTCTCTTTTATAAAGGCTCTTGTTTGATTCATTCATTGGTTGCCTACGCACCAAATTTACCTACGCGAAACTGCATTCCATCGTCTACGCGTAGCCTACGCGTAGTCTACACCTACGCGGAAAAGTCAAACCCTAGAAACTAACAACTAGGAACTACCGCACTACCGGTACCAGCTGACTTGGTCGCCTGGGAGCCCTGTGCAACACTGCAATATACAGTACTACTGATATATGTACATACATGATTATGTGGGGCGAGCCACGAAGTGAGTGAGCCTTAGCGTAGTGGTACCATTAATCAACCTGTCGTTCTGTCGTTCTGTCGTTCTGTCGTTCTGTCGTGTTCAATTTTAAACGTTAATAACTCGGCCAATCTTTGATGAAATCTATCCAAACTTGGTACACATGTTGTATGGCAAAAGTTTAGAAATTTTCCAAGTAGAATTTCCGTGTGGCCTTCGAGAAGCTAAGATAATAGCAGTTAATTAGTTAATTAAGTTGATTACGGTAAAAACACCATTTTCAACCTGCCTTTTAAAGGAAATTAATTGTTTTACAGTATAAGACTTCAATAATTATACTTAAAAAATATACAGATGTAATCCGCATACTCCATTCTATTATAGTTTTTAATTAGTTCAAGTGATTTGCTTTAATAATCGTGTCTTTAATTGATCTAAAGTAATTAAACCGGCATAAAAAATGTATTCTCATTAAATACTGCTCATTTATTGGTTAACATCCAAGTTGGCTTGATTCCCAGCAACACTTGAGGTATTCAGTCAGCCTTGCTTGTAAGAGGCAGACTGCTGCTGCTGCTAGTAGCCATCCATTCACTCACTCTCCATTGAACTGGCTGATTGGAGGTGTGTGTGTATCGGGTTCAATGACATTAATATTATTACTAAAGTAACGTCGGGATGTTAATATTCACTGGAGCTATGAGTCTCTCTGGTTAGTTGAATGAATGAAATAAATAATTGTTTTACTGTTCCGAATATCAATGTTTATTTCTGTAGGCCAACTTACTGTATTATTATTTAATCTAAATGTACATAATAGTTTAAATAAATTATTTCACAATTTCATTCCAATTCATACTGCTTACGCAACCATGCTAATTAGGTATATTAAATGGCAGGATTGTTTTTAATTAAAATTTTTACAGAGCAAACAAGTATATTGTATTTAACTGAAAGTTAATTTATTTCGGTAAGTAGGCCTTGCGGTTTGTTAGTTTAGTTAGTATAATAAGTATCAAATATATTACGTGCTGCTGTACAGTAAACGCGGCTTTGCGTTATTGAATTACAGAATTGGCGGTACAAAGTACATTAATAGGGATCAGGCATATTGCATTTATATAATTGTTGTTGTAAATGTACAATAATATGCGCCACTTTTATTTTAGTAACTGCAATGTGTATTTCATTTGTACCTGCAACCCATTAAAAAGGGCAGCTGAACATATCGCGGACAGGCTGACTATTCACCATAACAAAAAAACCCAAATCGCCGCAGTTCCACTTACAGTTCCATATTATTCTGTTTTGCAATTCAACCCAATTTATCTGCTCTCTGCTACACGCGGTTTTATCCACGAGTTTTGTAAAGTCCCGACTTATCGGGAATGACATGAACTTAGCGTCCGGAATATTCTGATCAGATTAAATCTACTTGGCGCTGTAATACTGCATCCCGTTGTACCAGAAGTTATTAAAACATACCGGCCCCTCAAATGCGCTTGCAGTGGGTTAGAGAACAACATATACCGCCCCAGTACAACCGCTATTTTGATAAGGTCCAATATATAATATATATATATGGTCTAACATATGATAGTTCACTAATCAGCTAATAGGCCTATTAATTCGTGAGATTTCAATTTATAAATAAAACTAATATACGAGCTCATATGAGCTCAATTGATTGATTGATTGAAGGTATGACCGTTGTTGTGGGGGACTAGGTCTACCTGTCTAGCAGCTAATAACTCGTCCGTGGAGAGAATAATATAAGTCGAGGAACATAACGAAACGCGTTTAATTTATTTATTTATTCCAATTGGGGATGCTTTCTAACGCGGGAATGCGGTGCTATTAAACATCAACACATTCCTGCGCGTGCGTCGATATTGTGCACCCTAATACTAACAACCCACCCAGACACCCCCTACCCCTCACCCCCCCCCCCCCCCCCCCCATCACCCAACATTACTATGTATAGATCAATGCAGCTCAATATATTAGTAAAGGTATCGTCTGATTAGCTTTCCTACACATGACCTCTTATCCTTGTAGTTGTTTATTTATTTACATTATTTTTTGTTGAGTAAATCTTTCTGATAGGGGGGGGACTTACTCTGGACGAGCGCAACGATTGAACGACGCTTATAATAATTAAGACGAGTACGGCGTTGATTATATTCATATACACCACCTGGCTTTGCATATTTAACGTGCGATTGGAAATAAGTTCGTTCTACCCTTCCGTGGGTGGTAGATGTCACGGTTATGTATTGGTGGTTGAGAAGGGTGGGGGGGGGGGGGGGGATTAAAAGGGGTGAACACGTACTGTCCCCCTTTCTTTGATTGATTGGTGGTGTGGGTAAATTTCTCAAAACCTGATTTTGTGATACAGTCGCTTAATTTTAATTTGTATCTCATAACTGGACCTCGTGCTGCGCGAAGGCCCCACGAACGTGTAGGTACTGAATACAGTAGTTCTTGTTCTGTAGTTAACTTAAAGTATATAGTACATTAAGCTACTGGAGCTAGCTTTGCGGCTAGTCACATTCAGTCTACTGGGTGACACTAAAGTGTTGTAGCACCCAGCCGCAACAAGCAGACAAGGCCATCTAAACTGCTAAAGAACAATGCTGTAGGCTAACAACGACGTCACTGTCATTGTATTCTTATTCCATATCCATGTGTATTGTACCAAACAATAAGACAATATGGCTGAACGCTGGATGAATGGCGTTGTTTGTCATTGTTTTCCGAAACCAGTAGAACACGTCGAAAACGTAGACCTTGTACATTAAATAATATACTGATATAGTCTTTAATGACAATACAAAAGTCTATTATTATTATTCTTATTATAGTCTTATTCGGGATCCTCGGCGAGCGGCTATTTCTTCCTTTACAGACTGGCGAATTAACTTTTTAAGATATGTTCCTAAATTTGGAAATTTTCTTCGTACAAGTAGCCGTAAATATCGTGTCAATTAGCTCACCGTTGGAACCGCCGATGCATTTGTGAACACATTAAAATGGTCTAGCTACGGTGGTGAGTTGCGGCCAATTATGGAATTTTTTTTTAACGTTTAAAAAAGGTTATTTAAGTTTGTAAAAAAAATTTATGTTTTGATAAAAAAATTAATGTTTTGATAAAAAAAATTAATGTTTTGCTAAAAAAAATTAATGTCCTATACATTATTGGCCTATACAAACCTGACACCATAACTACAGGCAACAGCAAAAGAGTCTTTCACTGATGCTAACTGCACTGTGGATGAGGGTGTGTTTAGTGTAACGCAGTAAAGAAAAGTAGTGCACTACATACATGCTGTACAGTATACCGGTATGTACTTTAAGTGCAGTATCGGTACATATTTACTACTACTACTAGGATCGGCATGCTGCATTGCAGCTGCATTTTTAAGAATGCTGTGCCGGCTTGTCAACAAAATTGCACCGCCACAACTCCCTATCACCCATGACATTTGCTAGATCATCCGCATCTTTAAGGCCAGTGTCCTTTAAGATGCGTCTCAAGAAAGTCATGGGCTGTCCACCATGCTTATTCACTCCATGAGGCTGCCAAAGTACAAGATTATGCACTGGCTGGTCCTCACGGCGAAAGCAATGCCGAGTTGTACGTCTTCAGGTTTCTTAGAAAAGGTTCCTTCGGGTTCCTCAGAGTCTATTTCTCTAGGCCTATATGTATTCATCTAAAGCAAAAGGTACAGGAAGTTCAAGGTTGCGTTCCTTACAGCTGGGGCGCCCAAAGCTAAAAGAAAAAGCCATTCTGTTCAAATGTTTAGTCGACACACATATACCGGCAAACTAGAGTTGGAAGATATTAAATCTCCTTCTGTTACTGTAAAGTTTATGGGTGAAGACGCCTTAGACACGGGTGGGCCATTTCGAGAACTCCTATCGATATTTTTTTTTGCATCAACCGCCATCCCTTTTCAGAGGACAGTATCCACATTTTACCTTCCGTCACAATTTCTTCAAGTGTAGCATTGGGTTTTATTAATGGCGCCGCAGGGCCACATTTCCTCACCCATTCTCTGGCGTGTGCAGTATTATATATTCCATTTAAAACCGCTCTAGAAGAAGTCCCCCTTGGCGAAGAATATCGCGATAAACTAATTTCAATTAAACAATCAATCGACGAGTCTACATTTCAGGAATGCATGGGGTCATTCACGGAGCGTTTTGATATGGGGGTGGTAAAGACTTCCCTAAGCATAGACGAAAAGGATAGTGTATTGAGTTTATTATGTCGCCATATTGTTGTTAGCTCAGTTGGGGAAGATATATATAATTTTAAAGAAGGCCTTAACATTTTTGGTGTTTATGATATTATGAGAGAGTATCCTGAGGAGAGTTACAAAGCGTTGACTTTTGTAGAAGTTACTTACGAAGAGGCCAAAATGTGTTTTAATCCCATATATGAATCTGGAGAAAAGACGAGACAGCGTGAAAAGGAAATAGAAATAACTTTCAAATTTCATAATTTCATGATACTACTACTACTACTACTAGGATCGGCATGCTGCATTGCAGCTGCATTTTTAAGAATGCTGTGCCGGCTTGTCAACAAAATTGCACCGCCACAACTCAATCACCCATGACATTTGCTAGATCATCCGCATCTTTAAGGCCAGTGTTTTTTAAGATGCGTCTCAAGAAAGTCATTGGCTGTCCACCATGCTTATTCACTCCATGAGGCTGCCAAAGTACAAGATTATGCACTGGCTGGTCCTCACGGCGTAAGCAATGTCCTGCAAAGCGGAGGCGATTTTGTTATAGTGTCATGCTTGGGGGAACCAATGAGACACCTCCAATATTATATAGTGTCTGGTTGGAGATGTGTGCATTGTACTTGACACAATGAACCCGGCGTAGCATTCTTGTGAATGTGCCATCCAGAGATTTGGTGTCCTCAGCAGTTAGAGCCCAGCATGGACTCCCGTAGAGGAGTACTGGAACTACTGCTGCTCTAAATAATCGGACCTTAAGTTTCCGATTAATTCTCGGTGACTTCCAAATCCTGGAAAGCCTATTCAAGGCTGCCTATGCCTTTCCCTTACGTATTCGAAGGTCCTCACCTGACTTCCGGATCCGTGATCCCAGGTAACAGAAGTCGTCCACATGCTCAAGCATACCATCCTTTGAGCTTATGCTCATCCGATCAGAGACTTGCTGAGGACTTTCAAAGGAAATAGAAATAACTTTCAAATTTCATAATTTCATGATGAAAGCTAGCAAAACATTACTATCAATGGAGATCACTACTAATGATGATACAGTTAGAAAGTTCTTATCACTTGGTGACATTATTCAGTTTGGAAGCGGCTCCCGCTATCCAAACTTTGAAGGAGAACTGAGATTTTTCCAAACTGAGGACAAGCAAAGACGACTGACTTGTTGGAGATACTTGCGGAAAACTAATACGATTTCCTATAAATGATCGTTACTTGTTGGGTTCAAGCGATCAATTTTCGAGGCGTCTGCTGACTGATATGTTTGATGATCTGGGTTTTGGACTTCAGTAGACTCTTGAGACGGGTTATGGGACTTCTGCGGGTTTACCATCTATTATTGAGATGGGTGTTATGGGACTTCTGAGGGTTTACTGTCGTCCTCAATCCCCAGTCCGCCGCGCCACTTAGTAGTCCCGCACCGTCCTCAATCCCCAGTCCACCACGCCACTTGGTAGCCCTGCACCGTCCTCAATCCCCAGTCCACCACGCCACTTGGTAGCCCTGCACCGTCCTCAATCCCCAGTCCACCACGCCACTTGGTAGCCCTGCACCGTCCTCAATCCCCAGTCCGCCGCGCCACTTAGTAGTCCCGCACCGTCCTCAATCCCCAGTCCACCACGCCACTTGGTAGCCCTGCACCGTCCTCAATCCCCAGTCCACTGCGCTACTTGGTAGCCCTGCACCGTCCTCAATCCCCAGTCCACCACGCCACTTGGTAGCCCTGCACCGTCCTCAATCCCCAGTCCACTGCACCATTTGGTAGCCCTGCACCGTCCTCAATCCCCAGTCCACCACGCCACTTGGTAGCCCTGCACCGTCCTCAATCCCCAGTCCACCACGCCACTTGGTGGCCCTGCACCGTCCTCAATCCCCAGTCCACTGCGCTACTTGGTAGCCCTGCACCGTCCTCAATCCCCAGTCCACTGCGCCACTTGGTAGCCCTGCACCGTCCTCAATCCCCAGTCCACCACGCCACTTGGTAGTCCCGCACCGTCCTCAATCCCCAGTCCACCACGCCACTTGGTAGCCCTGCACCGTCCTCAATCCCCAGTCCACCACGCCACTTGGTAGCCCTGCACCGTCCTCAATCCCCAGTCCACTGCGCTACTTGGTAGCCCTGCACCGTCCTCAATCCCCAGTCCACCACGCCACTTGGTAGCCCTGCACCGTCCTCAATCCCCAGTCCACTGCACCATTTGGTAGCCCTGCACCGTCCTCAATCCCCAGTCCACCACGCCACTTGGTAGCCCTGCACCGTCCTCAATCCCCAGTCCACCACGCCACTTGGTGGCCCTGCACCGTCCTCAATCCCCAGTCCACTGTGCCACTTGGTAGCCCTGCACCGTCCTCAATCCCCAGTCCACCACGCCACTTGGTAGTCCCGCACCGTCCTCAATCCCCAGTCCACCACGCCACTTGGTAGCCCTGCACCGTCCTCAATCCCCAGTCCACCACGCCACTTGGTAGCCCTGCACCGTCCTCAATCCCCAGTCCACCACGCCACTTGGTAGCCCTACACCGTCCTCAATCCCCAGTCCGCCGCGCCACTTAGTAGTCCCGCACCGTCCTCAATCCCCAGTCCACCACGCCACTTGGTAGCCCTACACCGTCCTCAATCCCCAGTCCGCCGCGCCACTTAGTAGTCCCGCACCGTCCTCAATCCCCAGTCCACCACGCCACTTGGTAGCACTACACCGTCCTCAATCCCCAGTCCGCCGCGCCACTTAGTAGTCCCGCACCGTCCTCAATCCCCAGTCCACCACGCCACTTGGTAGCCCTGCACCGTCCTCAATCCCCAGTCCACCACGCCACTTGGTGGCCCTGCACCGTCCTCAATCCCCAGTCCACTGTGCCACTTGGTAGCCCTGCACCGTCCTCAATCCCCAGTCCACCACGCCACTTGGTAGTCCCGCACCGTCCTCAATCCCCAGTCCACCACGCCACTTGGTAGCCCTGCACCGTCCTCAATCCCCAGTCCACCACGCCACTTGGTAGCCCTGCACCGTCCTCAATCCCCAGTCCACCACGCCACTTGGTAGCCCTACACCGTCCTCAATCCCCAGTCCGCCGCGCCACTTAGTAGTCCCGCACCGTCCTCAATCCCCAGTCCACCACGCCACTTGGTAGCCCTACACCGTCCTCAATCCCCAGTCCGCCGCGCCACTTAGTAGTCCCGCACCGTCCTCAATCCCCAGTCCACCACGCCACTTGGTAGCACTACACCGTCCTCAATCCCCAGTCCGCCGCGCCACTTAGTAGTCCCGCACCGTCCTCAATCCCCAGTCCACCACGCCACTTGGTAGCCCTGCACCGTCCTCAATCCCCAGTCCGCCGCGCCACTTAGTAGTCCCGCACCGTCCTCAATCCCCAGTCCACCACGCCACTTGGTAGCCCTGCACCGTCCTCAATCCCCAGTCCACTGCGCCACTTGGTAGCCCTGCACCGTCCTCAATCCCCAGTCCACCACGCCACTTGGTAGCCCTGCACCGTCCTCAATCCCCAGTCCACCACGCCACTTGGTAGCCCTGCACCGTCCTCAATCCCCAGTCCACCACGCCACTTGGTAGCCCTGCACCGTCCTCAATCCCCAGTCCACTGCGCTACTTGGTAGCCCTACACCGTCCTCAATCCCCAGTCCACCACGCCACTTGGTAGCCCTGCACCGTCCTCAATCCCCAGTCCACTGCGCTACTTGGTAGCCCTACACCGTCCTCAATCCCCAGTCCACTGCGCTACTTGGTAGCCCTGCACCGTCCTCAATCCCCAGTCCACCACGCCACTTGGTAGCCCTGCACCGTCCTCAATCCCCAGTCCACCACGCCACTTGGTAGCCCTGCACCGTCCTCAATCCCCAGTCCACCACGCCACTTGGTAGCCCTGCACCGTCCTCAATCCCCAGTCCACCACGCCACTTGGTAGCCCTGCACCGTCCTCAATCCCCAGTCCACTGCGCTACTTGGTAGCCCTACACCGTCCTCAATCCCCAGTCCGCCGCGCCACTTAGTAGTCCCGCACCGTCCTCAATCCCCAGTCCACCACGCCACTTGGTAGCCCTACACCGTCCTCAATCCCCAGTCCGCCGCGCCACTTAGTAGTCCCGCACCGTCCTCAATCCCCAGTCCGCCGCGCCACTTAGTAGTCCCGCACCGTCCTCAATCCCCAGTCCACCACGCCACTTGGTAGCCCTACACCGTCCTCAATCCCCAGTCCGCCGCGCCACTTAGTAGTCCCGCACCGTCCTCAATCCCCAGTCCACCACGCCACTTGGTAGCCCTGCACCGTCCTCAATCCCCAGTCCACTGCGCCACTTGGTAGCCCTGCACCGTCCTCAATCCCCAGTCCACCACGCCACTTGGTAGCCCTGCACCGTCCTCAATCCCCAGTCCACCAAGCCACTTGGTAGCCCTGCACCGTCCTCAATCCCCAGTCCACCACGCCACTTGGTAGCCCTGCACCGTCCTCAATCCCCAGTCCGCCGCGCCACTTAGTAGTCCCGCACCGTCCTCAATCCCCAGTCCACCACGCCACTTGGTAGCCCTGCACCGTCCTCAATCCCCAGTCCACCACGCCACTTGGTAGCCCTGCACCGTCCTCAATCCCCAGTCCACCACGCCACTTGGTGGCCCTGCACCGTCCTCAATCCCCAGTCCACTGCGCTACTTGGTAGCCCTGCACCGTCCTCAATCCCCAGTCCACTGCGCCACTTGGTAGCCCTGCACCGTCCTCAAGCCCCAGTCCACCACGCCACTTGGTGGCCCCGCACCGTCCTCAATCCCCAGTCCACTGCGCCACTTGGTAGCCCTGCACCGTCCTCAATCCCCAGTCCACCACGCCACTTGGTAGCCCTGCACCGTCCTCAATCCCCAGTCCACCACGCCACTTGGTAGCCCTGCACCGTCCTCAATCCCCAGTCCACTGCGCTACTTGGTAGCCCTGCACCGTCCTCAATCCCCAGTCCACCACGCCACTTGGACTTGGTAGCCCTGCACCGTCCTCAATCCCCAGTCC
Source organism: Nemertoderma westbladi (assembly GCA_032718475.1). NCBI lineage: Eukaryota > Metazoa > Xenacoelomorpha > Nemertodermatida > Nemertodermatidae > Nemertoderma > Nemertoderma westbladi. The sequence continues at coordinate 55,665 of JAUCBJ010002826.1, read as the reverse complement.
ACTGCGCTACTTGGTAGCCCTGCACCGTCCTCAATCCCCAGTCCACCACGCCACTTGGTAGCCCTGCACCGTCCTCAATCCCCAGTCCACTGCGCCACTTGGTAGCCCTGCACCGTCCTCAATCCCCAGTCCACTGCGCCACATGGTAGTCCTGCACCGTCCTCAATCCCCAGTCCGCCGCGCCACTTGGTAGCCCTGCACCGTCCTCAATCCCCAGTCCACTGCGCTACTTGGTAACCCTGCACCGTCCTCAATCCCCAGTCCACCACGCCACTTGGTAGCCCTGCACCGTCCTCAATCCCCAGTCCACCACGCCACTTGGTAGCCCTACACCGTCCTCAATCCCCAGTCCACTGCGCCACTTGGTAGCCCTGCACCGTCCTCAATCCCCAGTCCACTGCGCTACTTGGTAGCCCTGCACCGTCCTCAATCCCCAGTCCACCACGCCACTTGGTAGCCCTGCACCGTCCTCAATCCCCAGTCCACTGCGCCACTTGGTAGCCCTGCACCGTCCTCAATCCCCAGTCCACTGCGCCACTTGGTAGCCCTGCACCGTCCTCAATCCCCAGTCCACTGCGCCACTTGGTAGTCCTGCACCGTCCTCAATCCCAATAATATTTGATAATTCAGCCTACGATAATAATTTTGCAGGCTATTTAATTTACAACCCCCCCCCCCCCCCCCCCCACCCCCCCACACTACCCAGATTTATTGCATATCCATTTTTTCCCGTTTTTTTTTATTGGATGTTGTTCCCAAACACTTCATGAATCCATTGGAAAAAAAATTTGTTCTTAGAACACTAGATATTATTGCTATTTAAGGCATAGTTCTGAAATATCAATGTTTTCACATTTCGTTTTTATAATTAAAAAAAAAATACTTAGCTAGTAAAAAAAAACCACTAAGCTACCTTAAAATAAATAATATCTTTTAAATGTTCACAAACACTTAACCAATAACAAAAATAAAAAAAATACCGTATTTTTTAAATTTCACAAAATACTAGCTAGTAAAAAAAAAAACTAGCTACCATAAAAAAATATATCTACTAATGTTCTAGAGATATTTAAATATAGAATTCTATAGTAACAGCGCAAATAATGTAAAATTACCAAAGAAACAAATATTATATTTGCTAAAGTCGGTAGCTATAAACATAGCTAGTAACAATAGATAGTGATCTAGAACAAATTAACAATTTTTTTCAACAGAGGCAAGAAGTGTTGGGGAACAATATCCAATTGACAAAAATTCACAAAATATTGAGTGAAAAATCTGTGGGGTGGGGGGGTGGTAAAGTAAAAAAGTACTGGCTACTGTAAGTATGTCCTTATCATGGCCTGTTATTTAGAACGCCTTGGCCCGCAACCACTAGCCACTGGTTGCAGCCTCTGTGTTCAAAACTTATGTCAAATAGAGCCTGCCCCAGATGTGTGGGGGGGGGGGGGGGGGGGGGGGGGGGGGGGAGAATTATGATACCGGTATGTGTTAATGATGCTGATAAAAGATTTGAGGGGGGCAATGATACAGAAGGTTTCTGTGAGGAACCTGGGCTGTAGCAATAGCAAACAGTCGGCCGAAGCCGGAGGCGACCCGAAGGCTCCTCTTTCGATAGCTGCTACCCGAAGGTAGGGGTGGGCTCTACTCCTATATCATTTGCATCAAGTAATTCAACTAGCCCACATGTTATCGACCCCATGGATGAAAGGCTGATGGGACATTGGTGGGGCTCGAACCTACAACCAATAGATTGAGGGCCGACACTCAACAACTGAGCAACACCGCCCAGGGGTGCATCCCGGAGATATTATCGCTTAATATTACACCATGTCCCGTAATATAGTGTCATTTTCTGATGACACGGACCCCCCCCCCCCCCCCCCCCCCCAGATTTTTCTACAAATCTTTATCATATTGCTTGAAATTTGAAACGCCACTAGTTCCACTCACCCTTGATGACCCCATGAAGCCGGAATTTTCGATTTTGCCTTTAAATTTTTTTATAAGCGTTTTAAAAAAGTGTATTTTGCGAAATCGCACCCTCCGTATCGTGGACATTCTTCACATTAGTCGTAATTTTTTCATATCATTAGAAAGCTTGCGTTGCAAGGATTCCAAATATGTAACAATATCTGAATTTTGTTGAAAAACAGCTCTGAGATACAGGCGTTTAAAGATTGCAAGAATTATTGTTCGCTACAGGCCATTTATTCTATTTATTAAATACACAAAATTCTAGAACGTGTTATTTATTTTATCAGTTGGTTGGCAACAGCGGTATTCCTATCCAATATATCTATTGCGTAGCTATTCATACATAAACAAAATGTTCCGGAACATTGTGTATTTATTAAATAGAATAAATGGCCTTCAGCGAAGGATAATTATTGCAATCTTTGAACGCCTATATCTCAGCTGTTTCTCAACGAAATTCAGACATTGTTACATATTTGGAATCCTTGCAACGCAAGCTTTTTAATGATATGAAAAATTACGACTAATGTGAAGAATGGCCACGATATGGAGGGTGAGATTTCGCAAAATACATTTTTTGAAAACGCTTATTAAAAAATTTAAAGGCAAAATCGAAAATTCCGGCTTCATGGGGTCATCGACGGTGAGCGGAACTAGTTATGTTTCAAATTCCAAGCAATATGATAAAGATTTGTAGAAAAATCTGGGGGGGGGGGGGGGGGGCAGAAAAATGAATCAGAAAACCAGTGTCATCAGAAAATGACACTATATTACGGGACATGGTGTACATACGTAAGAGGTTATCAAATTTCTCATATAGTTTCTCGAACTTGAGTTATTGTTTAAAGCGTAAGGGGTAGTCTGTTTTATAACAAGCCGTAGATAAGCATGATATTTTACAATTGAATATTAAGGCCCCTTTCAACAGAAATGCTCACATGGTAAAGATATGAATACAATTATATATTCCTAAATGGTCGATTTCTTTGTTATATTTTTAGGAATGATTTGACAATTTCGTTGAATTTAATTCATTTTTGACAAAGTTATTTCCGAACAATCTAAAAAATTCCAAGCAATTACCTCCCAACACTTCAGGTTTGTTTTTTTGGTTCTACATGTACCAGAGCTATTCTTAAAATTATAAAAATGTGGAAAAACTTAAACTTTAAAACTTAAAAATTATATAATAAATTGAAAAACTTAATTTTACTTGTTATAATTGCAAACTAAATAATTACAATACAAGCAATTGTGACACTGTTAAAAATTAATAAAGATACAAATAACTATATTTCATTATGAATTAATTTTTCATTGGCCGTACGAGTTGTAGTTTTTGCGTTATTGGAGTGGCGGGGCGTTTCCTTTAGTTTACAGAAGGGAGTTAAAGCGAGATCGCAGTACAACTCAACGTAAAAAACATAACATGAGGCCCCATCGAAATCGATAACTTGTTCTCTTAGCAGCTGGTATTGGATGTTTAGCAGACCTGTTATGGTGTCCCGTTGGAACTGCGACTTTCGTTGCTCCCCCAAGCGGACGGTGTCCCTGGGACGCCACTGGGGGGAGTGTAAATGGATGAAGGTATCCTCGGTACCGGTACCAATGTTACCCGGTCGGGATACACTCAGGTCAGACGAGGTTAGACGCTTGTAGAATTCGTCATCTTCCCTTCCCCACCCCCAGAAGTTATTACTCATACCATTTACTAGTTTATACTGCTCGCGAGTGATGAGAAAAATCCCACCAATAAACGTCTCGTAGTGATACAAAGGGTGTAACCATGGGGCCGCGAGGTGGTGCGGTGAGTTGATTGGCCACCGATACGATAGTTCCTTGTTTATAGGCAATAGATCCACGTCGTGTATTGCCATATAATCGAACTGATTGGCTGTTACCAAGGCGCCCACATTGATAAGGGCAGCTCGGTTAAATCTGTAGCTATCTGATTGGTTAATCACGTATATTGAAAAGTTGATATTTTGTTCTTTAAGGAAACTTGATATATGCGGGACAAATTGGGATAATTCTTCGAAACGGTCCCTAAATGGGACAATGACGGCCAGTCTGTGATGAGTCTGGGTCTGGGACGCAGTGTCCTGGGCAACTCGGCTGCTAGAGAGACTGTAGCAAATATTAAGGCACTTTAAGTAGAGATGCAAAGAGATTAATGTGAGAATTGATGATAATATAAACATTGATGACATGTAAAGAATCCGGCATCGGGTATTGGATAGGCGATTAAATCGGAGAGATAGAAGAGGCATTCTGTTGTGTAAAGCATCACGACGGACCGATAAAGATTCAAAATAAATTGTAAGAAGTTTTATACAAGAAATATAAAGCTGTAAGATATACAATAGAAGCCAACCTAAGGCACCGATTTTTGATGCTTAAAAGTTTTAAAAGTTGCACAGAAAGTTACAATTCCCAGCATCGTAACTGCAATCATCTGTTATTCTAGAACTTTTAAGTTCTTATTTAACAAAAATTAAAGTTAAGCTGCAGTGATACTTTCTGGAATTTTTTTGATAATAATGAATAAAATCCCCAATAATCTAATACACAGAGACTATTACTACGTTTGGTAATTTTATTATAACTTTTCAAACAACTTCTTTGGTTATATGAATATTAATTTAACATGGTAACACTTAACAGTATCAAAAAGTATCAAATAGCCAATTGGAAATAAAATTTACTGTTTCATATAAAATAAAGACATTTTTACTATCCAAACTAATTATTGAGAGGATAAGAGTGACACTTTGAAGAGTAAAATATTGATTCAGTGTCTTTATTACTTTGTTAGAGATGTATTCCTACATTCCCTCTTCACTATGTATGTGTGTATTTATACAGGTGATACACACTTGGTTGGGGGATCTTAAATTAAGGTACAGATTGTGGAGATAATTTTTGAGACTTTTCGTTCAATATCAATACTTCAATTTCCAAGTGCATGGAACTGGAGCACTCCGGGGTAGAATTCTAATTCATTCAGATATATTTATACGTATACCGGTATGAGTTTTAGGTTAGATTTCTGCTGCCATTGTTAGTCACAATATCTCGATCTACTTACTTTATAAATAATAATAAATTATGCAGTTTTAACTTGATACAATGTCAATAATAACATAATATCTCTATAAAACTGAGCAACAATATCAGTTAGGTTAACTGATTTCGTTCCTGTCTGATTGAATTTAATTTAAATCTGTGAAAGAAGCGACTATATTTAGAGACACAACGACCCTGAACCTAAACAAATTAACCCGTTTAATTAAAAGAGAGAAAATAAAACTCTTTATTCATCCGCAACAAACTCCTTTATTGCAAACTAAAATACTTTATTATATTATTCACTGCGTTGTAGATTATTATTCGAATGTATAACCAATATAATCTGAGTCAAAGGATTGTATCCTAACGAAACCATCCTCGGCGCCGGATGCGTAACTCATCCCGTCTGGATGGAAAGCCAACGTGTTAATCGGCCCGAAATGACCTTTAACCCTGGCGAATTCATCCTCGAACACAAGATGATAGAATCTCGCGTCGAACTTCCCAACTCTAGTGGCCGTAGTCGTCACTTCCATCGCCTCCTGCCCTCCCCCCAACACAACGTGTTCGCGAATCGGCGAAATAGCCGCTGAATTAACCGGCCTATCCGTCTTGTAAGTGTACATCTGTTCCAAATCCCAGGCATCGAATAATTTAGCTGTTGTATCCTTACTTGCGGTTATTAGCATTGTTTTATCCAAAGAAGGTTGTATATCATTAATCTGACCGCTGTGGTAATCTTTTATACAGAGACGTTGACCTGTTTTAGAATCGTACTGGCAGAGTTGGCCGTCTTCGTGGCCAGTCACTATAAATTCGTCTAAGGGCCCCCATATCGCGCTAGTTATTTTGCTGTCTTTCACTTCTATATCCTGATGGGGTTTCGCCCCTCCCACCACCCACTGCCCTGGATCTCGCACATCGTACATCTGTAGATGACACAGATGACCCATCGCGCGGTCGGTACTCAGAAAGATGCTCTTAGCGCCGAAACTAAACCCGGCCGTTCGCACAGCGCTGGGGGTGTCTACCCTGAGTAACTCGCGACCGGTCTCGCAGTCCCACAGTCGGCAGGTGTTGTCCGCGGATGCGGTGAGCACACGGGCGCTGTCCCAGGAGACATCGATGGACCAGACCGCTCCGTTGTGGCCGTTGTACGTGCCCAGTCGCTCCCCGTTCGCGGAGTACCACACATTAGGTACGGGGTCCTTCGAACAGGAGAACAGTAGGTCGCCTTCTCGGTTGTAACGGATCTGGGTTAAGGATCGGGTGTGGCCCTGTAGTAATATAGGTTGCATCTCTTCTTAATTTATGTTTAAAATCGACAAATATTTAGAAATTACAAGACAGATCGTATCTTATTCTTAATGATGTACGGTACCGGTACGCGTACCTACCACTCTACCAGCCTACCGCCATTACAGCATTAAATAGTCTGATAGCAGGATAGGGACAGAGGGCAGGAGGGATACAGGGATAGGCCTACCGGTAAATATTTTTACAATTAAAAGTTACCGGTACGGTAGTACTGTAGTCTGGTAGTAGGCCGATTACAATATCGGAGTAATACAGTATTAACTGATTAACAGTACCGGTAGGCCTATCGAGATAGAGATGAAAATATCTAGGTAGGCCTATCGAGATGAAAAAAATCTTCTATGGTTACGTTTTATTTACGAGGTACCCTGGTCAGCTGGTACCGCAGTACCACCGGTGGGTAACGCGTCATTAGGTCCTTTGGTCGTTAGGTCCCGCGTCATTAGGTCCTGTGAGTGGTCGTTAGGTCCTGCGGCATTAGGTCCTGCGGCGTTAAGTCCTGCGTCATTAGGTCCTGCGACATTAGGTCTTCTATAATAGCGTCATTAGGTCCTTTGGTCGTTAGGTCCTGCGTCATTAGGTCCTCTGCGGCTTTGGCGATTGGGGGGTTTCCAGATTTTTCAGTTTTTTTAATTTTTAATTTCACATTTCATTTTGTCATTTTTCATAGTTATAAGGTTAACGTTATGAGAAATATTTTCGACTAAAACAGGTCGAGCGCAACGAGGCTTGTAATGTTCTATGGTGACGACATAGTGTCATCTTTAGTTCATCGTCAGTCTACGTTATGAAATATATTTTCGGATAAAACAGGACGAGCGCAACGAGGCTTGTAATGTTCTATGGTGACGAGTACTGCGTCCCTAAACCATTCTCCTAAACCAATTGACTAGCACAGTTCCCATGAGCACTGCTCATACGACCTACAAAAATAGTTCACATAAATAGAAAAAAGTTCCCCCTCCCTCCCGCTCCCAAATAAACGCCCACTCAAAACTTGATTCAAATAGCCGCACTACTTTTATCTTCAACATTACTAACACATATTTTCACATATGTTCAACAACATTAACATATGATAACACAAAACACAACACTATAAAGAATGAATAAATGATTAAAGTAAAAATTAGAACGATTTTGAATGGTACCGGTATACAAAAATAACTCAGTTAAGTAGTTCTTTCAAGTTCACGGTTAAGTAGTAATCCAACAATAAGAACTGGATCCTTACAGCAATGATTTCCCTGCGACTAACTTTTCCATTCGATCAAGGTATGGATACAGTAGCTGGGGTATTAGGATTGGAATAATGTTGTCTGCCATGTGGTCCAATTTAGAAGCAAGATCATCCCTCGCCAACTTTATTTCGCGATCAATTCCTAGATAACTTGGTCGCTTTGGTTGGGCTACATGCCAACCAATAATTTACGTCCCCGAATTGCGCAGTTGTGAATAATTTGTTGAACAACAAACAGGAACTCCCCTAAATCAGGATGTTTGTGATGGAAATGCGTTCGCAGAGCATTATGATAACCTTCCGCATGGTTGGTCGTTCGTGGTCCATTATTGTCGTAATCTGGTAATGGTTCCATATTTCTAACATATCAGGGCGCAGCCACCGCACAAAGTAGTCAATGAAAACACGTAATTGTATATCGCCGGGTGGTCCTACAACTGGTACATCTGTCTTTAATTGCTCGAAGACATGAAGCACTAAGGGGACAGGAACCATACAAAGAGCTACAACCCTTCAAATCCACCTCTTTACTGCAGGGTTGTCACGGTAGGCTGTTCTCAGGCCCAACCTACCGTTTATACCGACCTACCCTTTCTACTACCGGTACCTACAATATTGCCATATACCTTGTATACCAGTATACAGTGGCCTACCGGACACCGGTACCTGTCCTGCTGTCAGCCTGTTCACTGTACAGTAGTGGAATACAGGACCTAACGACGCAGGCAGGCAGGACCTAACGACGCTCCACAGGACCTAACGTCGCACGATATGACACAACAGGACCTAATGACGCAGGACCTAATGTCGCAGGACCTAATGCCTCAGGACCTAACGACGCAGGACCTAACGACGCAGGACCTAACGACCAAAGGACCCAACGACGCGGAACCCACCGGTGATACGTAATTTTATTCTTAAATTATTGGCACTTTTTTTGTTGATCAATTCTTTAATAAAAAATAGAGCGATAAAATGGTTACAAAATAAATTGAATTGTAGTATTTTACTACAGTCAGTTAGCAGTTAGGTACAATGCAGCAATGGCCAAATCTGGCAATGATTGTGATTGCCATATTTGGCAACCAAGCGAAATCTGGCAACATTTCTGATTGCCTGATTTGGCAACTGTATAAACCCGTTCTGCCGTTGTTGCCATATTTGGCAACTTAACTAACTCATTGCTGCATTGAATACGGCTTATATGGTTCTGCATCATTAAGTCCTTCTATCAGTCTATGGTCATTTCTTAGATCCTGAAATGTTAAGGGGTAGGGCCAGGTTATACTTAGAAGTTAGAGTGGCATATTCTAACCAAAACCAACTGACCAATATACCCTAATAAACAGATAAATGAGAGTCAATAACACAAACACATCCTGACTGGTGATAGTTTATTTTTGCTAGTAATCTCTGGCTGTCTGGTGCTGCTTCGGGAGGTGGTTGATGGTTGCTTGTACCGGTACCAATAATAGTTAAATATTGTAACTGTGTCTGTATGTAATCTGGTAATGCGGAGCGGATACACCTGTACACAGATACAATTGCCATGCAATCTAAATCATCCTTCACTCTACAGTCACTTACTACTACCACTACAGTTACTTACCATACTCTATATCAGTAGGTATAGGCCTATCTCAGTAGGCCTATCTATCTTTCCATCCCTACATATAATGAAAATCATTTCATCCCGTTTTTCATCAGGGCCTACATCAGTACATCATACATGGCCTACTGAAAACCGACTTAGGGCACTCAAATTACCAACATTAATATATCGACGTGTACGAGCAGACCTTATAACAACATACAAGTTTATTCACGGGATTGACAATATCGAACGAAGTAATTTCTTTCAATTTCGTACTGAACTTCACCAGTACTCAACACGGGGATCCTCCTTGGCACTGTATAAACGATCGAACTGTAGGACTCAAAGAAGATGCAACAACTTCGCGGATAGGGTGGTCAACATTTGGAACATTTTACCGGACTGTGTTGTAAATGCACGTAATGCCCTTGGTATTCCATGTTTGAATGCGTTCAAAAATAGACTAGACTGTGAAATGTCCCGTAAAATGAATATATACAGCGACACTCCTGTGCGCCAAGTGGCAGTAGCAAACTTTACCCTACAGAGATATTTCGGTTGCAGACACTTCGGTTAAATCTTTATATATATATATCCCTTTTTTTTATTTAATTTAATATTAATACCCCCTGTATATCTTATTTATGTCCCTTGTTAGTCTGTATAGTCCGTATTGGTAGCCTATAATTATTTTTGAGAACATTACTTGCAAATATTTTTAGCTATATTTTTAGTATTTTCACATATTTTTAATGTAATTATATTTGAGATCATTATTATTTGTAATTATTTTAAGCCATTCTGTATTGGCGTAATTATTATATTTGAGAACATTAATTGTAATTATTTGTAGCTACTGTACCTACTATCTCTACACAACATTATTTGAAATTATTTTAGAACACAGTTAACATTTTGTAAGTAAGACAAACATATTGTAAATATACCCTTTTTTAGCAACTACTTTACAGTATATAAAAGTCAGCTATGTATATTTTATTCTCATTTTAAAATTACCTTGTCGGTTTTACTTATTTTTACTTAGAAGGGGAGGGTAGCTACCCAAAATATAACTCTTCATTACAATTGATTTGATTATGTACGTACTGTAAACTTGCCATTTTACATTCACTTTACAAATACTGTAGGCCTAAATAATATTCGTATATTTTTAATTATTACAATGTGATATTTATATCTTCATATACGCTGATTAGCGTACTTTTGCCAGATATGTGTGTATGCAGTATCTCTAAATTTAAAGGTGCAATCATGAACTTATTGTTACTCTGGCGTCATTAATAACATAACATAACATAACAGCTGACTAGAAACAATTTGGTTGAATCTCTTAACACGCGTTCTGGCTGGATACATGACCGAAAGTAATCAGGATAGAATGTAACATAGTTATTACGTATCGAATGTAACCGCATTTATATGTTACATTGGATCCTAAAACTATGTTACATTCAATCTACAAATTACTAAGCCCGAATGTAACATGGCCATTTGAAGGAGCACGTTACATAGCAGCAGAGGCGTGTTGGGGGAACCAAAACAATAAACGAAAGTTAACACATGTTACAAGATTTTTGAGGTTAAGTTTAGCCTACTTTTATTTAAAGGAGCAGGTTACAGAAGCGTGTTGGTGGAACCAAAACAACAAACGAAAATTAACACATATTACAAGATGATGCAGGTTACTGCAGTTACATAATTCAGTAATTGGGTTTTGGGTCTTTGTTTTGTACTCACCAAACTGTTTCTTCCTGTCTGCCTGTATATAAACGAAGCATTTCATCGGTTAACTCCTGACTGCCTGAAATCAAAACACAACTGAAATAAATGTATGTTACATTCGGGCTTAGTAATTTGTAGATCGAATGTAACATAGTTATAGGATCCAATGTAACATAATTGAGGTTACGTTCGAGTCGTAAAAACTATGTTACGTTCGATCCTGATTACGTTCGGTCTGTCACCCGTTTTGGCTTTCTCTGTCTTTCGAAATTTTGACACAAATTATATTTTTTTCTGTCACTCCGTTTCTCAAACTTTAATGCCCCCTTGCAGTATTAAGAAACATCAGAACATTATAATATAGAATAGATAGCAATACATGAACAGATGAAAGCAACAGGCAGACAGGTAATTGAAAAACTAATACCAGCAATAGATTCTACATCATTTTTACCCCAGAATGCCTGAAATGTGTATGTTTATCATTCAAACTGCTGAACTGATTTGATTACCGGTAACATAAACCTGTAAACAACAAACAACATGGCCTTCGCTAGCAGGCTATGGCGTCTCTTTCAGTCTTTAGGCTCAAAACCTCTAACGCTTGAGGGTGTGTATAACAGCAATGGGGGTCGTGCTGTCGTGTACTAACGTCTGAGGTTGTGTGTAACTAATGGTGGGGGGTTGTACATTACAGCATTAACGTGGAAAAATTACTGCAGTAACTTTTTACCTTACTGCAGTACAGCAGTAACTTTTTACCTTACTGCAGTACAGCAGTAAGTTAAAACTGTACCGGTACTGCCTGCACTAACGTTTTACCATACTGTAACCACCTAAAACGTTACGGTAGTACGGTCTGACGGTTTTAACTTACTGCAGTAGGGCAGTAGGGCCTAAGGCAAAAGGTTACTGCGGTAAGGTAACACGTTACTGCAGTACAGTTTTAACTTATTGCAGTAAGGTAAAAAGTTACGCCAGTAATTTTTCCATGTTAATGTGTACAACCCCCCACCATTAGTTACACACAACCTCATACGTTAGTACACGACCCCCACTGCTGTTATACAGCAGTGGGCTTTCTCTTAGCGGAGTGGGTGTTCAAGAGCACCGAATGCAGACTGGACAGACTGATGAGGTTCTGATTAAGGACATGGGGGGCGGTTGGCGACTCGCCCTCGCGTCAGCAGATGATAGTGGCAATGGTGGAATTGGTCTATTGATGAATCCAACTGCACATGCAGCATTGGACAAAATAGACCAAATCTCTAACCGCATCATCCGTTGCCACTTCTCATGTTCTGGAAAACTGGCTAAGAAGTTTCCTAAGGTGGTTCTGATTGTGTGCTACTCTCCAACTAGTGTTGCCCCTGTAGAGGAGGTGGAAAATTTCTACCACAATCTACAAGCAGTTACTGATGGAGTGGATCAGCATGCATTCTTAACATTCCTGGGAGACTTTAATGCAAGTCTGCATCAATCACCTACATCGCCCTGGGTCTATAGCAATAGTGTTAACCGAAATTCTGTCCATCTTCAGGATTTTATCGATGGAAATGGATTGTTTTCGGCTGGAACCCAGTTCAAGAAGCGAACTGGAAAGCTATGGACTCATAGTGGACCCAGTGGTCACAAGTCCCAGATAGACCATATTCTGTTTCGTAGGAAATACAGGAGCTCTATACAAGACTGTAATGCATTTACACTTCGACCCTTCTCCAGTGATCACCGCCTTATTGTGGCCAAGGTAAGACTTAGTCTGCGTGCTAGCAGAACAACGAAATCTGCCTTGCCGCGGCATGACTGGTCCTCTCTGTTGCAACAGCCAAGTGTGAGATCCAGCTTCACACTACAGCTGAGCAACAGGTATGAGGCTCTTGCCTCTGAGGCGGCAGATCACTGTGAGGGCTATACTGCCTTTACAGAAGCAGTTAAGTTAGCAGCTGCAGAAACAGTTCCTGTATACCCGCGAAACAGGAAAAGGGCCCCCTGGACTGACAACAAAATTCAGAAGTGCCGAAATGACCTTCATAAGGCGCAGAAAGAGTCCCGACTCAAACAGACTACAGCGGCCAAGAATGCAGTTAAGGCTGCATCTAGGTCCCTGAACAGGCAGTACTCTGTTAATCTACAGGAGCTAATAAACCAACAGGTTGATGCCATCAATGATGCTGACGACAGCAGGCAATCATCCCAGGCATGGAAATCGATCAATCTGCTTACTGGGCGGAAAAGCCAACCAACCACCAAGGTTAAGGCTGAATCACCAGCCGATCGCCTCAATGGTTGGAAAGCCCACTTTGAAAAGCTCCTCAATAATGACAGGGTATTGCCTGATAACTTTATAGAAGTAAAAGTGTCTGAGTCTGTACTCCCAGATATTCCCATTGGCGATATCTCCTTTGCAGAAGTGAAGGCTGCTGCAAAGAGCATTAAGACCAATCGTGCCAGTGGAGTAGATGGTGTTCCCCCTGAGGTCTTTAAAATACCTGAGTGTTTAAAGCTCATCTATCCCATCATAGTAGACATGTATCGAACAACAAGAGTCCCACAAGAAATGAAAACAAATAAGTTGGTGCCAGTTCCCAAGAAGGGCAACCTAACACTCTATGGTTCTTTTCGGGGAATCTCATTGATCTCGATTGCTGCAAAGCTATACAATAGGATTCTATTAAATCGCATCAGGGATCCCATTGAGAGACTGCTCCGTGGAAATCAGAATGGGTTCCGTAAAGGTCGTGGGACCATGGAGCCCATTTTGGCACTTAGAAGGATAATTGAAGAATTATCAAAAAAGAAAGACAGGCATCTGGCTGTTATCTTTGTTGACTTCTTCAAGGCCTTTGATTCAGTCTCTCGGTCACGTATGTTCAGCATACTTTCATTATATGGGATTCCTGATGAAATTATTGCAGCAATCAGATCAGTATACGATGGTTCGACAACATTTGTGTCTACTGTTGACGGTGACACAGAACCATTTGAAGTGTTATGGGGCGTCCTCCAAGGAGACACACTTGCACCATTCTTGTTCATTATTGTGGTTGACTATGTTCTACGCATGTCCTTAGATCATCATAATGATGATGGGGTGATGATAACTCCACCTACTGGCTCCAGAAGTCGAGGAAATCCTGCCAAGTACCTAACTGATCTAGACTTTGCTGATGACTTAGGAGTACTCTCAGAATCATTAGAGGGAGCCCAACGGCTCCTCAGCTCATTAGAACATGCTGCTTCTAGTGTTGGTCTTTTTATTAACTCCAGAAAGACCAAAATTCTGACAGTTAACTTTGAACGTCCCCAGCAAGTCTCTGATCGGATGAGCATAAGCTCAAAGGATGGTATGCTTGAGCATGTGGACGACTTCTGTTACCTGGGATCATGGATCCGGAAGTCAGGTGAGGACCTTCGAATACGTAAGGGAAAGGCATGGGCAGCCTTGAATAGGCTTTCCAGGATTTGGAAGTCACCTAGAATTAATCGGAAACTTAAGGTCCGATTATTTAGAGCAGCAGTAGTTCCAGTACTCCTCTACGGGAGTCCATGCTGGGCTCTAACTGCTGAGGACACCAAATCTCTGGATGGCACATTCACAAGAATGCTACGCCGGGTTCATTGTGTCAAGTACAATGCACACATCTCCAACCATACACTATATAACATTGGAGGTGTCTCATTGGTTCCCCCAAGCTTGACACTAGAACAAAATCGCCTCCGCTTTGCAGGACATTGCTTTCGCCGTGAGGACCAGCCAGTGCATAATCTTGTACTTTGGCAGCCTCATGGAGTGAATAAGCATGGTGGACAGCCCATGACTTTCTTGAGACGCATCTTAAAGGACACTGGCCTTAAAGATGCGGATGATCTAGCAAATGTCATGGGTGATAGGGAGTTGTGGCGGTGCAATTTTGTTGACAAGCCGGCACAGCATTCTTAAAAATGCAGCTGCAATGCAGCATGCCGTTCCTAGTAGTAGCTGTTATACACACCCTCAAGCGTTAGAGGTTTTGAGTCTAAAGCTGTAAAGACAAAAGAGACGCCATAGCAGGCTAGCGAGGTCTTGCTTTACCGTGTGCCAGTCCTTGCTTCTGTACATATAGTCCTTGACTGCAGTACTGGTGTAGTATACATCTGTACATGGCCGTGGGTATAGCCTACGAAGGACAGACGGAATTATCACATATCGAGACATATCACACTTACCGGTAGTAAAATCATTGGCTGGAACTTTTTTAAACTTATAATTATGTGTTAAATACGGTGGCTGAAAGCGGCCAAACAATATTAATTAAGCGTTTTTTTTTTTAATTTCAACCCGGGTTGAAAATAATATCAACCCGGGTTGAAAATAATATCAACCCGGGTTGAAAATAATATCAACCCGGGTTGAAAATAATATCAACCCGGGTTGAAAATAATATCAACCCGGGTTGAAAATAATATCAACCCGGGTTGAAAATACTTGCATGTGACCAATGACTATTCGTTCTATGAACTCTTTTGTTGATGAGGTGTGGCGGGAAATATAAATATAATATATATATGTAGGTATCACTCAGCCAATGCAGTGATGAATGAATTAACTGTGAATGAATTATAGAGTTATATATAGTTATAGTTTATTATGAGTTATAGAATGAGTGAATAATAATAGAAGTGATAGTCATCATAACCTTAGTAAATCATTGCTCATGTTTCGTATTAAAAACTTAAACGTTTTTTTACAGTCGCGTAATGACCCACATAAATGTGGAGGAATCACCAGCAGATGTTGTCCTTCCTGGAGATATCCCTCTCAGAGAGTCGAAATCTCTGGCATGCATGCCGGCAACGTGCATCCAAACGCTTTCAATGTTTCTATAGAATCTCTTTCTACAGTGTGAAGGTAGTTCGGACTTTGCAAATATAAAATGTTCGGTTTTCCTCCAGGTGACAACGATCCACACCGACGAAGTCTGTGCGTATTGTGGTGGAGTTTTATAAGATCCAACGTTTTTTGGAGATATGGAAGATATACGTAGCGAACAAGTTCAATATGCAATACGTTTGAAGTATCCAATAACTCCATCTCTAAGTTTCTAAAATGTTCTATCCACTGTGATAGTCCTAACACTGGAATCTTCGACCAGAATGCCTCGATCCTTTGGTTCCTCGTAGATTTACCGTATATATACGTTAAACCTCTCATTGCATAGCTATCTGTTTGAGACAACCTTAGTGTCCGTTGGATAATTTCGATATTTACATTTTCCGTTCCTCGGTCCGACCTAACTATGTGTGGTACACCTCCTAATGCCTCAATAAGTTCCAAATAATAACCAGCGACTACAAAAGGATCATTATTTGACTTTCCACATTTTAGCCACAATAGTTTTCTGCTAAAACCATCTATATCACCCAGGTGAGAGTATTTCTGTGTGAATAATAAGTGACTGAATTGAAAGTGAAAGTTAATTAGATTCAGCATCACATGTATCCTTCGACGGGCGGGCCCGGTTACAGAAGGGACAGGTTACAGAAAATGGGAATATTAGGACCTCTTGAACAACAGTCCAGCGCGCTAACTACTGACCAAACGTTGTAAATACGGTAAACGGTTATTTCCTAAGTTGAAACAGTGCATGGTGTAAAAACGTGCAGAGTGCACACACAATTTTATCTATCTCGGACCATCAAGAAATACTCTCACCTATCGCGCCATGAACTGTTAATGAAAACGGCTTGAGTTTATCCCACCCATCTATGTGTATTAAGAAATTTGGCCCTTTGGAAATGTATGTTCCGCGTACGAGTCTATGACGTATTCTACATTGTCGACCTTCTGGATCTAGAATGCGCAACAGGTGAGCCACCAACTTTCGAGGTACGTAATGTTTGTACTCATACATTAGAATCTTCTGCATTTGTCTGTAACCAACAGGACTGGGTGATTGCGTGACTTCCCTATTCTTCACCAATTCATATTTGAGCGCTTCAATAACGCTTCCAAACTCGGAGGGATTAAATTGCCTTTTCAATTGTAAGTTGGACATCAACCGCCTAACTGTCCTCGCGGAAATAAACACTCCATGAGGTTCTTTAAATAGCAGCTGAATTTCTCTGTGAGTAAATCCTTGCCAGTAATATTGAGTAAGTACTTCATTAACAGACATTATTTATTAGGCCGGCCTACTGCGTACGAAAAGGACTAATGTTTGCTGTAGGCCTACTGCAAACAACTGGAGTAAACAGAAGTATAGCGATACATATATATTTACATTTATATTTCCCGCCACACCTCATCAACAAAGAGTTCATAGAACGAATTGTCATTGGTCATATGCAAGTATTTTCAACCCGGGTTGATATTATTTTCAACCCGGGTTGATATTATTTTCAACCCGGGTTGGTATTATTTTCAACCCGGGTTGATATTAGTTTCAACCCGGGTTGATATTATTTTCAACCCGGGTTGATATTATTTTCAACCCGGGTTGATATTATTTTCAACCCGGGTTGATATTATTTTCAACCCGGGTTGATATTAGTTTCAACCCGGGTTGATATTATTTTCAACCCGGGTTGATATTATTTTCAACCCGGGTTGATATTATTTTCAACCCGGGTTGATATTATTTTCAACCCGGGTTGATATTAGTTTCAACCCGGGTTGATATTATTTTCAACCCGGGTTGATATTATTTTCAACCCGGGTTGATATTATTTTCAACCCGGGTTGATATTATTTTCAACCCGGGTTGATATTATTTTCAACCCGGGTTGATATTATTTTCAACCCGGGTTGATATTAGTTTCAACCAGGGTTGATATTATTTTCAACCCGGGTTGATATTATTTTCAACCCGGGTTGATATTATTTTCAACCCGGGTTGATATTATTTTCAACCCGGGTTGATATTATTTTCAACCCGGGTTGAAATTAAAAAAAAAACGCTTAATTAATATTGTTTGGCCGCTTTCAGCCACCGTATTTAAATCACGAAATATTTTATCTTGATAATAATTGGCTGGTCCCCTCTGCTGTAATGTATTTTATGGTGGCTGATCTTTGCTAATTAATTAACTTTTTTTTATTTTATTTTTTCAGAAGTTATCCTTGACATCATAATTTATGGTCGACCAACTATTATGTCTGTCTGTCTGTCTGTATGTCTGTCTGTTTGTCTGTATGTGTCTGTCTGTATGTGTCTGTTTGTTTGTTAAATGACTAAACTAGCGGGAAAATGTTTAAACTCGCGAGATAAATGATTAAACTCCTGAGAAAATAATTAATCTCGCGAGATAAATGATTAAACTCGCGAGAAAATTATTAAACTCGCGAGATTAAACTCGCGAGAAAATAATTAATCTCGCGAGATAAATTATTAAACTCGCGATAAAATTATTAAACTCGCGAGATAAATTATTAAACTCGCGATAAAATAATTAATCTCGCGAGATAAATTATTAAACTCGCGAGAAAAATACACATATCGCGAAAAAAATCGCGATTGGCTGTTAATTGGGACAGTAGGAAACGGCAATCCAATATCAGCAGAGGAAATACCTTTACAGGTGCAATAGGGATATATATAATAGGTATTAAATAATAGGCCTTCTTTCTATATCATTCATTTCAGCATACCGTAACATTATCTCTGCCTCCTGTCTGTATTAAGGGGCATCGTGTCGAGTTTAGGGAAGCATGTTTGTTTATACAAGCCGGAGTTGCAATATTGTATTTATAATTTGGTACTATATCCATTTGGGTTACCTGGCGCGGTCCCTATTCTGGACTGAATTTTTGTTTAGCAGTAGTCAGATATAGTCTCACTATGGAGAATCGGGAAGCCTGGAAGGATCTCATTTCCACTGTCCGAGTTCGCTCGCCCTAGTAGTACTGTAGTAGTCAGATGCACGATTTCTATACTTAAAGTGATTCTTTTAAATTCAATAAAAATTAATAATTCAACTAACCATTAAATTTATGTACTATATTAAGTGTTTTTTATTAGCGCCCATGTGAAGAATACCAGGATTTCACTTTTCAGTCGACTTTTTATTGGAATTTTATATGAAGCTTTTTTATTTTTTTTTTAATTTATCTTTATTAAGTGTTTTATAGCGTTTATTTCTGTCTTATAACCTGTACATATACTAATTCGTTTATTGTTTTGGTTAAATTCAGCCCTTCTGTAACCTGTGTTTTTGGTGAAAACCTTGTTACACATTGGGGTAACTGCAAAGTGAAATCTAACGGCAAAATTAATTTTGGAATTCGGCCACTGTATGTATGTAGAAGCCTACATACTGTACAATATAAAACATTCGACTCACTCTTTTAGGAAACTATTATTGACAGATTGCATTTTTAGCTTTGATTTTTAGATATTTGACAATTTCCCGCTGTCAATGCAGAACTATGATCTGCCAGAATTGCAGTAAAACTCTTAGTGCTGAGGATAAGTTTTGTTCACATTGTGGCACCAGTTGCGATATTGCTTCAGTTCCTAGTTCAAATAGGCGTGAGTTAATAGCTGAACGAAATCGTCAATTTGCACCATATGCATCGGTTCCAAGTGGGTCAGTAAGCCGACGACGAATAACTCCATCTTGTGCACGTCTTTCTTCTCCCCGTGGAAGGCCAGCAGCAACGACTTTCAGCAAGGCAATGGTTGTAGTACGTGGGAAGCATTATAAAGATGAATTAATTACTATCAAACATTCTAACATAGTGAAGCATTGTATGCTCGATTTACGTAGCATAGATACAGCTGAGGAAATTAGAAACAAAATCATATCTGTGCTTGAAACTCACCCGAGCTGCATTACCTAGTTTACTTTATGTAAAGGCCCCCAACAGGGTAGTTACTCCCATATGTGTAAGCCAGAATTTCTAGTTTAAAGGTGATGCCATTTCTTGTCTGTTTCCAGCGAAAAGAGCAATTTATATACAACTTAAAGTAGTTGATACTCTTGAAGAGGAAGATAGTCTTTTATAGTCTCTTATATTGTATTTTATTGAAGACCATCTTTTATGAGCCCTAATATGACTGATGGAAATATTCAATCGGGAAATGTCATTGAACAAAGCACCATGTATACATGTAGGAATGCTGCAGGCCTGGGATGGGAGAGACATTCTTGAAGCTAGCCCGGATGATGTAATTGATTCCGATGTCGAAGTTATATAAGAAGATTCTGTTGTTAAACAATATGATGTCAAGAAAATGGCAAAATTTACTACTACAGAATTAAAGGAGATTGGTAAAGTCCAGATTCTTTATGATTACGATACATTATCCCCGAACTATGTAGAACCAAGCCATGCCGTACATGTGCTTTACAGGATTTAATAAGGAAGATTGAAAATATAGATATAACTCAGGGGATTATGGTTCACTACTACGATGAGTCTGGATGTGACAATGGAGGTCTCAGGTTCCTAACGATTGATGATTAAATTGTACCGGCATTAGTAGTAGTTGATGTGTCGAATGGGAGTTTTAATGTTTTGATGTCGAAGGATGCCCTTTTAAAATGGCTATTTGGCTCAGTAACACCCTCGTTTATACCCCGGCTATTAATGTTTAAATAGTGTAGTGAAGTGAATTGCAAATGCCGTCTAAGTTATTCAACTTGTGCTTACCAGATGATGGTTCCTTACCACATTAATTCTGAGAATGATATGAAGGACTTGTTTCTCAATAGCTACTATGAATGAGGCCTCGTTTTCGGACACATATAGATTATTGATATCGAAATCGAATTGAGATACTGTCTTTGTTTGTTGGATATTAATTAGTGTCTTAGTTACTAATTTTTTATTATTTCATTATTTTTTTATTTTTTATTATTTATCATTATTATGAAACAATGATAATAATTATTATTAAATAATGATAATAATTATTATTAAATAATGATAATAATTATTATTAAATAATGATAATAATTATTATTAAATAATGATAATAATTATTATTAAATAATGATAATAATTATTATTAAATAATGATAATAATTATTATGAAATGATGATAATAATTATTATGAAATGATCATAATAATTATTATGAAATATAATGATAATAATTATTAGGAAATAATGATAAGAATTATTATGAAATAATGATAATAATTATTATGAAATAATGATAATAATTATTATGAAATAATGATAATAATTATTATGAAATAATGATAATAATTATTATGAAATAATGATAATAATTATTATGAAATATAATGATAATTATTATGAAATACTGATAATAATTATTATGAAATGATGATAATAATTATTATGAAATATAATGATAATAACTATTATGAAATATAATGATAATAATTATTATGAATTAATGATAATAATTATTATGAAATAATGATAATAATTATTATGAAATGATGATAATAATTATTATACTGTTCGTTGATGGCTGAAAGTTGAATTGCCCCTCCAGTGTAATCAACGAGCAGACGATAAAGGACGATTTAGTTTCTAACACTAAGGTGGCGACGTCAACAACTATTTGCCATTATTGTCCACCCCTAACATTGTCAGTTCACTAAGGCTCCGGCAACGTCGTGGCTCACCCCACAAAGCGCGAGCTGTATAATCTTAGCACAGTACAGCCGGCTCGCTGTATTATATACTACTATAGTATAACGTACAGATCTATAAACATGGATAAATAGGCCAGGTACAGTACCGTGAGATTTAGCCATAGTGCAGTAGTGCTGCAGTGCACTGACTACTGCTTCCTGAATACGGGCAAATACGTCCCACATACGGTAGCCTACGGTAGGCTACGGGAACTATTTCAAATACGTACACATACGGCAAAAAGACAAACCCGACTGAAAGGCCGTAGGCCGGTATAATAAAGACTGAGTCTGTTTATCGTTATTGATAATGTCTGATATATAAGTACCGGTATAATACAGCACAATAAAGGCAGTACGCAGTAACGACGACGGTTTAAACCGTTTGACTTTACACTGATTAATAGCCAACTGAACATAGTAACGGTTATATACATATTGCTTAGAAAGGTTACACTTCTACCTATAGTTGACGTTGATCTACCAATAGATGCCCGCTATTTGATGGTGTGCTGCCCCACCATTGGTTGGTTTACCCTTTGGCCACTCCCTATCTCCTCTGGCCCTATGCTGGCTTCCCCCTGAGATATGTTGCTACCTATCTCCAACATTGCCCTGTTCCCTTCTGGTATGCAATATTATATATGGTAATATTGCATACTTAATCGTGATTCGTAAAGGCAGTCATTTTTCATGTCCTTTTATTTGACTTTTTTGTCCTCCTTTTTTTACGAATTGTGCATAATGACTTTTGTTGTCCTTTTAATGACTTTTGTTGTATGTATTTCTTCAAACTGTCAGACTGCTGATTTCTGGACTGTCAGACAGTTGATTTCAACATGCCTATGCCAAAACATTCAAAATTTGTTGATTTCTGGACTGTCAGACAGTTGGTTTCACTATGCCTGTGCAAAAACATTCACTGATTCCATGATTTATAGACTATGAGATAGAATTCCATATGCGCCTGTGGTAAAATACTCTAAATTTAATAGTGTGTGGTTGTTGTAGATAATCGATTACCACATGACGTAGCAAAACACTCATTTTATAGCCAAAAACAATTACCAATTGATGGAAAGGAGCAGGTTAAGGCCGGATTTTCTAACCAAAACAATAAACAGTCACTTTACCAAATCAGGGAAAGGAGCAGGTTACAGAGGCGGGATTTTCTAACCAAAACAATAAACGATCATTTAACTAATTGAGGGAAAGGAGCAGGTTACAGAGACGGGATTTTCTAACCAAAACAATAAACAGTCACTTTACCAAATCAGGGAAAGGAGCAGGTTACAGAGGCGGGATTTTCTAACCAAAACAATAAACGATCATTTAACTAATTGAGGGAAAGGAGCAGGTTACAGAGACGGGATTTTCTAACCAAAACAATAAACGATAACATTACCAATTGAGAGAAAGGAGCAGGTTACAGAGGCGGGATTTTCTAACCAAAACAATAAACAGTCACTTTACCAAATCAGGGAAAGGAGCAGGTTACAAAGACGGGATTTTCTAACCAAAACAATAAACGATAACAGTACCAATTGAGAGAAAGGAGCAGGTTACAGAGGCGGGATTTCCTAATCAAAACAATAAACGATCACTTAACTAATTGAGGGAAAGGAGCAGGTTACAGAGGCGGGATTTACTAACCAAAACAATAAACAGTCACTTTACCAAATCAGGGAAAGGATCAGGTTAAAGAGACGGGATTTTCTAACCAAAACAATAAACGATAATATTACCAATTGAGAGAAATGAACAGGTTACAGAGGCGGGATTTCCTAACCAAAACAATAAACGATCACTTAACTAATTGAGGGAAAGGAGCAGGTTACAGAGGCGGGATTTTCTAACCAAAACAATAAACGATCATTTAACTAATTGAGGGAAAGGGGCAGGTTACAAAGGCGGGGGAAAGGAGCAGGTTACAGAAGCGGGATTTTCTAACCAAAACAACCGGTCAGCCGTTAGGCCTACCAGTACCGTATTTAAATGGTAGGCTACACAGTAGGCCTACAGCAGTACCGGTGCCGGTACTAAAATACAGAAATACCTGATTTATACCTACATCTGTACATACAATACAGCAAAATAGTGCTATATATACTAATACCGCGGTACTGATAGCCTGAGAGAACAGCAGTAGAGAAACCGTTAGCATGGAACCTAACATTAGATTTTTGGAGGACTTAAAAAATCAAAAAAAAGGACAAAAAAAGGATTTAAACGGACAATAAAAATTATTGCGATTCGTAAACATTTTCTCACTTGGTGGTGTCCAGCGGATTGGATTCTTTAACAGTTATGGCGTCATTAAATATATGGCTAAATATACACGGCTAGCAATTTGATTACGTTTGTTGGGATTTTATAGAATCTCCACTCGGTTTTCCATTTTTGAGTTTGGATATCGCAGCATGTACCGGTACAGTAATAGGAAAATTTCGTAGAAGGGCTGATTTTGTGTATAGTCTGATACAGTAGTAGGCCTACATTACAGTGGAATTTGCGTAGGTTACGGCCAGTAATGCACTATTTTATGAAATAGCGAAATAGTTGTTTCTATTTACTGTAGTAAAGTTTGCGACGACCTGGCGATTATTTACAATGGCCATTTTAGAACAATTTTTTAGAAACACCAACTATTTTTAGTACTTTTAAGTTTTTTATTTTAAGTACTTAGTAATATTTTTTAATTTCTTTATTCCTGTTAATTTATCTAAACGCAATAGGGCAATTCCATCGTTACGGACTCACATTCATACGCAATTTTCGAATTTAATTGGCATATTTAATTAATAACTTTACAATATAAATAACATTTACCAATGGCGGCTGATGGATTAATGGTACATCTTTACTTTGACTTATAAAAAAGAGTTGTATCTCATTTGATTCATAGGATATTGTAAATATAGTGCCCGTTACGGACTCACATGCAAATGGACAAAGAAAAATTACCCAATTGTATTTTGACAAATTCTCTTGAAATGTTTAACGCCATACGTTATGACTTTCACAATGCGAGGTAGATACATCAAATTTTGTAAATTTGTAAGTTAATAGCAGAAACATATGGTGGTAAACCTCATTTATAGAGAAATTGTTCGTTACGGACTCACAGAAAAAATTGTTACGGACTCACACTTGAAATCGTTATGCACTCGTTATTTTGTTTTGACAAAAAAGAGCAACGACCAATGAATGTTTATGGTATTTATTCAATAAATATATTTATTGCTTATATACCTTTCGCTTTCACAATGTACCTTAAGTATCACTATTAGATATATCTTTAGTAGTGTTCATATTTTGAGTAGGCATATTTGGTGTGTGTATAATAGTGTATATTTAATATCCTATAAGTTCATATGACCATAATTTGTTAAAATGACCAATTTCTAATTCTTTCACAACATAAATACCACGTTCACGGAACATTTTTTATACTGGAAAATAAATTTTGAACAGTATTTCGTTGTATTTATGTTTTACGATCACTACTATCACAGTACTTAAGTTATTCCACCTTGGCGTAGTTGGTTAAATCGGTGGTATTGAAATCACATCTCTCCTTGGGTCGTGGGTTCGATCCCATCATGAGGGCTAGGGTAGTTTTCGTTTCGGCACGAATACTTTAAAGACCATAAAGGGACTTATTAGCCAGGGCGCATCTCTTCCTTCCGTAAATGGTAGCTAAATGAGAACTGGAGTTTCCCCTGGGGAATATAGGAGGGGACCGCACTGGAAATATACACTTTATTATTGAGACTTTGTGCGTAATCCCAGGCCTAACTGACGATATGTTTTGTATCTCAATCCATCATTCGCTCACTCGTTTCATGAAATCTTGGCGAACTTCGAGTGTATCATACTATACCATCTTGGTCAGTAACTTCTGTCATCCGTGATATATGCCGTTTGGCCCTTTCGGCCCAGAAATGTGAGTATTAGACGTAAGAGACAGGATTAAACGGGCGCAATGAAGAATGTCGTACAGTAGGATGATGTATGAATGAATACGTTCGAATGTACTGTCGATGGACAATTGTCAGACTAAAAGGAGCTGAATTCTTTCAGTTTACATAGTGAATAATGTATACAAAGCAGAATGATTCTTACCTAACCTACCGCCTGGTGAGTCCGTAACGGAAAATTTGTGAGTCCGTAACGCTATTCTAAACAGTTCAGCTGCAATACAGACCATAGAGACCTAATGGATGGTTTTGATTGGTTGTAAACCCAAAGGAAAATGATTGTCAGTGCAATACACATGCGGGGTGTACTCCAAATTAAAACTTTAAGTACTTTTCGTTACGGACTCACATAATTCTGTAGGCCAAATCTAAAATTTTTGAAACATTGAATACACAATGCTATTCTGTCAATATTCAAATTTTTATCATCAATAAGCTTCTAATAAATGTTGAATTTTCGGTTGGTGTAATTACCTGTCTTAATCAGACAATTTCAATGGTAGTAAGATTATGTCAAAAATGACATGTAATAATTTCTGCAAATTTGAAAATACGTAAAAAAAATTTCTCATATTCAATAATGAAAAACCAGTTGTTACCCTCAAAAAAATTAAGAATCCCTCACTTTTATTAAAAATGTAATTCTTTCTCGTCATTTTGATACCAAAATTATGCTGATTAGATGACTTTTTATTTTCGACATAAGTGTTACATCAATGGTGGAATTGCCCAGTACATAGAAACTAAAGGAAGATGTCTTCCTCTACCACTGCGAAGCAGCTGTTTGCGTAAATCGCGTTTCTAAAACGCGAGCGGCGTAAGTTTGTACCGGCACTGACAGGTAATGAATGACCTGCTGGGTAATATAAATATACAGCCAGAATTTTGCAATTTTTGTATTTGTAGCAATCTAATGTTGGATGCTGCATGTTCTAGACTGCTTAGTAGTTGTGTCTGTGTCCACCGCAGAGGAGGGGGTGTACAAGGCTGAGATGACTCCCCAGTCGACTCAACCTAGGCTGAGAACACTCCCTTTAGGTTCAGATGACTCCACCTTAGGATGAGTCTGAGAAGACTCCCCTAATTGCGAAAACTCCTACAAATAATTATTAATTATTACATTTTTTTGTGTGCTCTAAGTTAAATCCTGATGCTGCCTTTCTCAATGTTAAATAATTTTATTAAATAGTTAGAAAAGCCCGTCTCTGTTACCTGCTCTTTTTTCTTATTTTTTATTGTAACTATTTATTGTTTTGGTTAGAAAATCCCGCCTCTGTAACCTGCTCCTTTCCCTCAATTGGTAATGTTATTTTTTATTGTTTTGGTTAGAAAAGACCGTAAATTCATAAAAAATTGCGGACAAAAAAGTCAAATGAACGGACATAAAAATCACTGCCAAAAAAGTATTATACAGTAGCTGCCTATATTTGTATATATGATTAAACGAACTTAGATCCTATGTATACAGAAAAGTCAGAAACAACAAAACAATTTTTTGCAACTAGGGGAGTTATCTCAGCCTAAGGGGAGTGTTCTCAGCCTAGGCTGAGAAGACTGGGGAGTCATATTTGGTGGGTAGTTATCTCAGCCTGTTATCTTTTTTAAGTGACCGTATATCGGTGGTATCCCTGCCAGTTTGGTTTTCTATGGTAAACCGAACAATTATGGAACACATACTCAATGATGTACTGGCAGGAATGGCCTCCAACCCAGTGCATCATTATTAATAAACTGCTTTGGTAGCTTATAGAAAATTAGCGAAGCACAGTAATCGCCAATCTGTCACATTCATTCAGATAGGCACACTGAAGTCAATCAGTCATCTGCATGGGTTGTTTGTTTATCCACGATCGATGACATGGATATTTTCTGATCTCTTACCTCGAGCAGTGTTGGCCGAGTGGTTAAGGCGTTGGACTAGAAATCCAATGGGATCTTCCCGCGTAGGTTCGAATCCTACACACTGCGGCAATATTTATTTTGCACGTTTTTTAATTAATCCTTGAAAGCAAAGAATGGCGTTGAGGCGTGAGAAATTGTTCTTGAGTTTTAATTTAATATTTTTTGTAGCTTAATGTAAAAAAATCGATTACAGCAAATAACATTGTAACAACAAAGGCTTACCCTGTTTCGACCGGTACCTGTAACGACACACAGTAGCAACAGAAACAAAACAGGCAGGTTCTGCAGTTCTTGAGTTCTAGAACGGGTAGTATCTTGACTTACGATAAAAGTGTATACATTACCATGTAACTGTTATAGGTCACGGTAGTATCCAATCTGCCCATTTGATGTTTGTAAATGCCACAAAGGCTAAATAATACTGACAGTAAATGATATTCGTGGGAATTGTAAAAATGTGAACAACGTAGATCGTGGTGTAATCATATTAGTTACCTGTTATGTTTGGGCAGTGAGGTAAACGGCCCTTAACCCCTAACATAACGGTTAACTAGGTAATGTTATTGCAGGCAGCAGTCCAGGGCGTTTACGACAAATAAGAACCACCCTACAGACCGGGTCGGTAATATTAGCGGCCACAACTGCTTTGCTAGAACAGATTAATATGTACGTATGATCTTGATTTTTCGCATCCGGTTGTTAAGAGGAAACGTGATGGTTTGTGAAGACAATTTAATAATATTTAGCAGTCTAGTAAGTCTATTTAATATTTAATTTGACACAATAAATAAATAATTCGCCTTGTACAATTAAATTAATTATGTAAAACAAATTCATCATTACTACTAGTAATGCATTATGATATGGGGGCGTTCATAAAGTATGTCACGCAAATTTTCCAGTTTTCCAGTTTTTTTTCATAAATTTATAACCCCCCCCCCCCCCCCCCCCCCTAGACGAATAACAGTTAGAAAGCACAATAGAAAGTGAAACATTTTGACTGAAGTAGTTCTTACTAAAAGCCTATATATACTTTAGCAGCTTCAAACTACTGTACTGTACATGTACAAGGCAGACTAGACAGGGGTGTCCGGTTAATGTTAGGGATTAAATTCAATGTTATTGAGTTTATTGTTTTTTCCTTAAAGTTTCCCACTCATCTACAAGTGTTAGCCATGTCAAGTTAACATTAAAGCATACCATAGAACATCGCCGTGACCGTCACAAAAGTCAACACCCCCCCCCCCCCCCCCACCCTATCACAAAATGTCACGCAAGCTTGACCCCCCCCCCCCCCCCCCCCGTAGTGCGTGACATACTTTATGAACGCCCCCTATTATATTAATAACTGCAAAACATAATATTAATCATTATTAAATGGGTTTGTAGAATCAGTATTGTCGTCTTTCTCCAGAAATGGATTGTTTTTGTCTTCATCTGGAGAAAGGAAAGGATTGTAACCCTCAGAGACCATAGTGTTAGCGGTATGAGAGCCTGTCTGTGGCCTGTACGGACCAGGCATAGGCGCTGTGGTGGGGTTGGCGGGACCTTGTGGGGTATCGAACGGGTTAGTAGAACTTCGTGGGCCATCGAAGGGGTTACCGGAGCCCTGTGGGGCCTTGTTAGCATTACTGGAGCCCTGTGGGGCCTTGTTAGCATTACTGGAGCCCTGTGGTGCCTTGTTAGCATTACTGGAGCCCTGTGGGGCCTTGTTAGCATTACTGGAGCCCTGTGGTGCCTTGTTAGCATTACTGGAGCCCTGTGGGGCCTTGTTAGCATTACTGGAGCCCTGTGGGGCCTTGTTAGCATTACTGGGGCCCTGTGGGGCCTTGTTAGCATTACTGGAGCCCTGTGGTGCCTTGTTAGCATTACTGGAGCCCTGTGGGGCCTTGTTAGCATTACTGGAGCCCAGTGGGGCCTTGTTAGCATTACTGGAACCTTGTTTGGCCCTGTTTGAGGTTGGCTCAGAACTGGGTGCATATTTGGATCCAATAGACCTCATGGCGCCTTGCGGTGGCCCTTGGTATGTAGAGGACTGCCCTGGGGGAGTTCCCTTTGGCTCGTTGGCAGCCCCAACCGGCCGACCATCGGTAATGTTGTCCTCTAAACGACCGGAAAGCGTTCCCGGCCCGGTCCGTTGTACAGAATGCGCGTCTACGTCTATCTTGGCCATGTTGGTTTTAACATCCGCGACTCTGTGTTTATTGGCGGGTTGCTTGGTTACGGGTTTACTAATGGCGGATGCGATGGTGTCACCTGTTGTTGGTGTTGGTCTCCGGGCGACGCTGCCATGACTACCGCCCGCCGGTACGCTAGTACCAGAACCACCAGATGGTACACCACTAGCAGTACCCCTTGGACGCACCCCACTGCTACCTGAGTGCACCCCACTGCTACCCGAGTGCACCCCACTGCTACCCGTGTGCACCCCACTGCTACCCGAGTGCACCCCACTGCTACCCGTGTGCACCCCCCTACCCCCACTACTAGACAGACCTTTCTCCAACAAGCCCTTACCGAAATACTCAGCCACGGTGCCGAAGCCGTCCTTGGAGACCCTCAGTCGGCTGAGGAACTGATTGGCCACCCCTGCGGTGTCCTCCAGTTGGGCCAACGCCTCCGCCACGCCCCGGTGCCCGGGCGCGCAGACTGGGCACTCGGACTCGCGTTCGGCGTAACCCTCGAAACAATGCTTGTGGTAGGAGTGAAGGCAGAGGAAGTGCACAGCGGGCAGTTCTAGAACGTGTTGGCAGACGCCGCACTTGGAGGCCTGGAATACGGTAGCTCGGCCGGCCAGCTCTCCGCTGCGAGCCGTTAGTACGGCTGTGTCCGCCCGGTTCGCCGCTATCGTTCCCTCCTGCTCGCGGATTGTCTCTTGGTCGGCTCTCAGCTGTTTAATCAGGTACTCCTTGACGCAGGCCAACGACGCCGTAGTTCGAGCCAACGTCTGTACGACAACGAGCGGAGCGATGATGTTCCGCTTCTCGATGTGACCGAGGACTTCCTGTATTTTGGACTTACAACCGCCCTCTCTACTACCCAAGTAATTGAGCGCCTGTAACCACAGCGACGGCTCTTTAGTGCCGTACTTCTTGCAGACATCTATGATGCTATCGAAATCAGAGTGCTGGATATGATAGTTGAGAATCTGGGTAAACAGGGCGGCTTTCTCATAGAGAAACAGTATAGCGGTGCGACAATCGTTAAGTTGACAAAGAATCAGGCAATGATCCACGTCGTATTTATCTCCGTGATTCCTAAGTACATCCATAAGTTTATCAAGAATTTCTTTGGACTCACTTCTACCAATCTCCTGGAGGTAGAGCTCGACGAGGGTGTTGTAGACGACTTTAGAACACGTCTGATTGGCTATCATATGTTCTAGAAACTCGATCAACCTAGTCTGATTGTTTATAAATATGTGAATGAAATGGGCGGGGTCTGCGGCCTCTAACTTCTGTCGCGATTTGTCGAGTAAGTCCGAGGATTCTGATTGGTCGACACCCCCGATATCGAGCATGGATACCCCGGAGGGCCGGTAGGCGGTGCACAATGCCATGAGGAACCTCGTGGTCTCCATGGGACGACTCCCCATTAACAACTTGCCGTATTTCTTTAGGTTATCCTCGGCTTCGTAGAACCCCAATGTGCCGATGTACTCCAAGGCTTTACTGTGCTCCCCCAGGTCTTCCAGTTGAATCTTTAGATACCAATGGTGTTTGCGATTTTTCTCCGCCAGATACAGCGCGTGCTTGTAGTAACCAGCTTGTCTGCAGACCTAGAATTGGATACCATATTAAAATAAATTAAAGAAAAAACGTAGGAACAAATAATAATCAAATAATTTCAGATCATTTATTACTGTCCAACTTAAAGGGTTATTCGCACTTCATACTTCAAATAAATTTAAATATTTACCGTAATATAAATGAAGGTAACCAACATAGTATCCTAGTCCTAGTATTCTAGTTCTAGTATCATAGTTCTAGTATCCTAGTCCTAGTTAGTTCTAGTATCCTAGTTCTAGTATCCTAGTCCTAGTATCCTAGTTCTAGAATTCTAGTCCTAGTCTCCTAGTCCTAGTATCCTAGTCCCAGTTAGTTCTAATATCCTAGTCCCAGTTAGTTCTAGTATCCTAGTTCTAGTCCTAGTATCCTAGTCCTAGTATCCTAGTCCTAGTATCCTAGTCCTAGTATTCTAGTCCTAGTATCCTAGTCCTAGTTAGTTCTAGTATCCTAGTTCTAGTATTCTAGTCCTAGTATCCTAGTCCTAGTATTCTAGTTCTAGTATTCTAGTCCTAGTATCCTTTCTAGTATTCTAGTCCTAGTATCCTAGAACTAGTTAGTTCTAGTATCCTAGTTCTAGTATTCTAGTCCTAGTTAGTTCTAGTATTCTAGTTCTAGTATTCTAGTCCTAGTATCCTTTCTAGTATTCTAGTCCTAGTATCCTAGTCCTAGTTAGTTCTAGTATCCTAGTTCTAGTATTCTAGTCCTAGTTAGTTCTAGTATCCTAGTTCTAGTATTCTAGTCCTAGTTAGTTCTAGTATCCTAGTTCTAGTATTCTAGTCCTAGTTAGTTCTAGTATCCTAGTTCTAGTATTCTAGTCCTAGTTAGTTCTAGTATCCTAGTTCTAGTATTCTAGTCCTAGTATCCTAGTCCTAGTATCCTAGTCCTAGTATCCTTTCTAGTATCCTAGTTCTAGTATTCTAGTCCTAGTTAGTTCTAGTATCCTAGTTCTAGTATTCTAGTCCTAGTTAGTTCTAGTATCCTAGTTCTAGTATTCTAGTCCTAGTATCCTAGTCCTAGTATCCTAGTCCTAGTTCTATAATTCTAGTCCTAGTATCCTTTCTAGTATTCTAGTCCTAGTATCCTAGTCCTGGTTAGTTCTAGTATCCTAGTTCTAGTATTCTAGTCCTAGTTAGTTCTAGTATCCTAGTTCTAGTATTCTAGTCCTAGTTAGTTCTAGTATCCTAGTTCTAGTATTCTAGTCCTAGTATCCTAGTCCTAGTAGCCTAGTTCTAGTATTCTAGTCCTAGTATCCTTTCTAGTATTCTAGTCCTAGTATCCTTTCTAGTATTCTAGTCCTAGTATCCTAGTCCTAGTTAGTTCTAGTATCCTAGTTCTAGTATTCTAGTCCTAGTTAGTTCTAGTATCCTAGTTCTAGTATTCTAGTCCTAGTATCCTAGTCCTAGTATCCTAGTCCTAGTATCCTAGTTCTGTATTCTAGTTCTAGTATTCTAGTCCTAGTATCCTAGTCCTAGTATCCTAGTCCTAGTATCCTAGTCCTAGTATCCTAGTACTAGTATCATAGTTCTAGTATTCTAGTCCTAGACCTAGTATCGAAGTCGTAGTAGTATAAATACTAGAATCCTAGTCCATGTATTCTGAGTTATTAGTAGGAACCTGTGTTACTATTAACCGGTTGTGGAACAGGCAAATGCGTCAGACATGCCATATAATGGGGTTATATTATAAGTAATACGCTGGAAATGATTTTCTTGCAAATACTCCCGACTCCCGTGCGTGAAATACGGTGATTTAACTCAGTTAGAAATGATAAAGAGCAGAGCCAGAGAGTAAATATTTGTTCGGTATTTACCTTAATTCCCGTCTCAACATCGAAGTCCGCCTCTCTGTCTGTCATTATAAACGAATCGAGTTTGATGTTGTCTTTGAGTTTCGTGTAGCAGTTGAGTAACAGGGTGGTGTGGTCCTCTGTGGCACAGCCGTCCCTATGTAGGTGCTGTAAGTACATAGTTAGGTTGTGTATCCGCTGGGAGTCCAGGAATTTACGTATAACATAGGAGGCCTCGAGTCGGCCTATTGTCTTTACGTATTGGGTTATGGAGGCGTCGTAATCGCCCTTGGAGTAGAGATGGTCGCCGTATTGGCGGTAAATGTCAACCAGAGCTGCGCAAAAGATAGTTTAGAAAATGTTTATTATAGCCTAGTGTGATTTTACATCCATTTTAGTAGAGGAGATTACAATAGTGCTTGAATCTAACCAAAACAATAAACTAATTTCCCTTTATATTTTTATTATAACTTATTTTTGGGTACAGCTTTTGCAATGTCGACAAAGACGTCCAGGTGGGATCGAACTGGTGACCTCCGAGTTGGAAGTCTGACGCTCTAACCATTCTGATTCATTTATATTTATGTACACTTTTTGTTTTGGACATAATTATCGTCGTAAACACCTTTGGAACCAATAATGCTTAATAATATGGTGTAGACAATGTCGGTAAAATTGGTAGTAAAATAGCAGACAGCATCAACCAAAGGATAATTAGTTTAAAAAAGGGTAAAATGCGCCAAACGGAAGACAATGATTTTAGAAAATTACAACCAAAACAATAAGAGTAAATAACTAAAAAAACATAATTATTACATTTTATTGTTTTGATATTCTCCGTTATTTCTTTTATATTAGCAATAAATCGCAAAGCGCCCATGTGAAGAATACCAGGATTTCACTTTTCGGTCGACTTTTTATTGGAATTTTATATATGAAGATTTTATATTTTTTTTTATTTTATCTTTATTAAGTGCTTTATAGCGCTTATTTCTCTCTTATAACCTGTACAAATACTAATTCCTTTATTGTTTTGGTTTGATTCAGCCCTTCTGTAACCTGTGTTTTTGGTGAAAACCTGGTATTCTTCACATTGGGGTAACTGCAAAGTGAAATATAACGGCAGAAAGTCTGGTGGTATTCTTCACATGGGCCTCGAAAAGATTGTTCTTACCCCTCCGCACGGTAAAATCTCATAAAAAATTTTATTCAGTAAATTGCCATGGTGCTTCTGCTTACCATTATGATTAAACTGCTGAGACTTAGCGAGTTGAATAGCAACATCGTATAGATTCTTCTTAAACAACAACTCTAGTTTACTCTGGGTATCCTTCTCTACCAGTTGTACCAGATGGTTGTCCGATGTTAGTATATACAGCGAGCCCCATTCACAGAGGACCTCGGACACACCGGACATGGGTGCGGAGTAGGCGACGAATTTGTGTTGTATGTCGTAGATCGAGACGATAAACATCTCCTTGTAGACACCGGGTCGTATACTCGGGAGAGTCTTTGTGTCTCGGGCGATCACTATAAGATAGCCGCGGTAACACTGGGGAGAGATAATTTATTGTTTGTATAATTATTGGTAGACGCGGATTCAATCCTCGCCGATGGCGAATTAATTTTAAAGTTTCAATTACTTAAAGAGTTGTTACATAGACCGAAAGTCCAGTTTCAATTATACATTGATTGGTTATTTTCTAAATAAAATTTACTATTTATATTCCTGATTTCTTTGCAACCCCTCGAAAAAAGAAACTCCCACCACCACCAGACAGGGACCCCTCCCTCCACCGCCAGACAGGGACCCCCTCCCTCCATCATACAGGGACCCCTCCCTTCACAACCAGAAAGGACCCCTCCCTCCACCGCCAGACAGGGACCCCTCCCTCCACCACCAGACAGGGACCCCCTCCCTCCACCACCAGACAGGGACCCCTCCCTCCACCACCAGAAAGGGACCCCTCCATCCACTACCAGACAGGGACCCCTCCCTCCACTACCAGACAGGGACCCCTCCCTCCACTACCAGACAGGGACCCCTCCCTCCACCGCCAGACAGGGACCCCCTCCCTCCACCACCAGACAGGGACCCCTCCCTCCACCACCAGAAAGGGACCCCTCCCTCCACCACCAGAAAGGGACCCCTCCCTCCCTCCACCAGACAGGGACCCCTCCCTCCACCACCAGACGGGGACCCCTCCCTCCACCACCAGACAGGGACCCCCTCCCTCCACCACCAGACAGGGACCCCCTCCCTCCACCACCAGACAGGGACCCCTCCCTCCACCACCAGAAAGGGACCCCTCCCTCCACCACCAGAAAGGGACCCCTCCCTCCCTCCACCAGACAGGGACCCATTGGGACCCCTCCCTCCACCACCAGACGGGGACCACTCCCTCCACCACCAGACAGGGACCCCTCCCTCCACCACCACACAGGGACCCCCTCCCTCCCTCCACCAGACAGGGACCCCTCCCTCCCTCCAACACCAGACAGGGACCCCTGCCTCCCTCCACCAGACAGGGACCCCTCCCTCCCTCCAACACCAGACAGGGACCCCCACCTACCTGTATGCTAGTTTTATCTCCTTCCACCGCCAGACAGGGACCCCTCCCTCCACTACCAGACAGGGACCCCTCCCTCCACCACCAGACAGGGACCCCTCCCTCCACCACCAGACAGGGACCCCTCCCTCCACCACCAGACAGGGACCCCCTCCCTCCCTCCACCAGACAGGGACCCCTCCCTCCCTCCAACACCAGACAGGGACCCCCACCTACCTGTATGCTAGTTTTATCTCCTTCCACCGCCAGACAGGGACCCCTCCCTCCACTACCAGACAGGGACCCCTCCCTCCACCACCAGACAGGGACCCCCTCCCTCCACCACCAGACAGGGACCCCTCCCTCCACCACCAGACAGGGATCCCTCCATCCACCAGAAAGGGACCCCTCCCACCCTCCACCAGACGGGGACCCCTCCCTCCACCACCAGACGGGGACCCCTCCCTCCACCACCACACAGGGACCCCCTCCCTCCCTCCACCAGACAGGGACCCCTCCCTCCCTCCAACACCAGACAGGGACCCCTCCCTCCCTCCACCAGACAGGGACCCCTCCCTCCCTCCAACACCAGACAGGGACCCCCACCTACCTGTATGCTAGTTTTATCTCCTTCCACCGCCAGACAGGGACCCCTCCCTCCACTACCAGACAGGGACCCCTCCCTCCACCACCAGACAGGGACCCCTCCCTCCACCACCAGACAGGGACCCCTCCCTCCACCACCAGACAGGGACCCCCTCCCTCCCTCCACCAGACAGGGACCCCTCCCTCCCTCCAACACCAGACAGGGACCCCCACCTACCTGTATGCTAGTTTTATCTCCTTCCACCGCCAGACAGGGACCCCTCCCTCCACTACCAGACAGGGACCCCTCCCTCCACCACCAGACAGGGACCCCTCCCTCCACCACCAGACAGGGACCCCTCCCTCCACCACCAGACAGGGACCCCCTCCCTCCACCACCAGACAGGGACCCCTCCCTCCACCACCAGACAGGGACCCCTCCCTCCCTCCCTCCAACACCAGACAGGGACCCCCACCTACCTGTATGCTAGTTTTATCTCCTTCCACCGCCAGACAGGGACCCCTCCCTCCACCACCAGAGAGGGACCCCTCCCTCCACCACCAGACAGGGACCCCTCCCTCCACCACCAGACAGGGACCCCTCCCTCCACCACCAGACAGGGACCCCCTCTCTCCACCACCAGACAGGGACCCCTCCCTCCACCACCAGACAGGGACCCCTCCCTCCACCACCAGACAGGGACCCCCTCCCTCCACCACCAGACAGGGACCCCTCCCTCCCTCCACCAGACAGGGACCCCTCCCTCCCTCCACCAGACAGGGACCCCTCCCTCCCTCCCTCCCTCCACCAGACAGGGACCCCTCCCTCCCTCCACCAGACAGGGACCCCTCCCTCCCTCCACCAGACAGGGACCCCTCCCTCCCTCCACCAGACAGGGACCCCTCCCTCCACCACCACACAGGGACCCCCTCCCTCCCTCCACCAGACAGGGACCCCTCCCTCCACCACCAGAAAGGGACCCCTCCCACCCTCCACCAGACAGGGACCCCTCCCTCCCTCCACCAGACAGGGACCCCTCCCTCCCTCCACCAGACAGGGACCCCTCCCTCCCTCCACCAGACAGGGACCCCTCCCTCCACCACCACACAGGGACCCCCTCCCCCCCTCCACCAGACAGGGACCTCTCACTCCCTCCCTCCAACACCAGACAGGGACCCCCACCTACCTGTATGCTAGTTTTATCTCCTTCCACTGCCAGACAGGGACCCCTCCCTCCCTCCACCAGACAGGGACCCCTCCCTCCCTCCACCAGACAGGGACCCCTCCCTCCCTCCACCAGACAGGGACCCCTCCCTCCCTCCACCAGACAGGGACCCCTCCCTCCCTCCACCAGACAGGGACCCCTCCCTCCCTCACTCCACCAGACAGGGACCCCTCCCTCCCTCCACCAGACAGGGACCCCTCCCTCCCTCCCTCCACCAGACAGGGCCCCTCCCTCCCTCCCTCCACCAGACAGGGACCCCTCCCTCCCTCCACCACACAGGGACCCCCTCCCTCCCTCCACCAGACAGGGACCCCTCCCTCCACCACCAGAAAGGGACCCCTCCCACCCTCCACCAGACAGGGACCCCTCCCTCCCTCCACCAGACAGGGACCCCTCCCTCCCTCCACCAGACAGGGACCCCTCCCTCCCTCCACCAGACAGGGACTCCTCCCTCCCTCCACCAGACAGGGACCCCTCCCTCCACCACCAGACAGGGACCCCTCCCTCCACCACCAGACAGGGACCCCTCCCTCCCTCCAACACCAGACAGGTACCCCCACCTACCTGTATGCTAGTTTTATCTCCTTCCACCGCCAGACAGGGACCTCTGCCTTCCCGATGGTAGAAATAAACAGCCTCGTCTCGACCCACAACAAACTCGAAGTCCTGACTCAGGTCGGCCTGGCAACTGGCCTTCAAACCGCAGCCATGGCGGTCCAATGACGTCATCTTGGGAGTGGAGGTAGTTAGATCTACCACCTGAACCGATTCGGTTGTCGTTAGAAACAAGACAGACCCCTTCCCGAACTGTTTGAAGGCTAACCCGGTGATGGTGGCGTGGTTCAGATCCAGCGTGTGGACCTTTCCTAATCGGGAATCGCGTGTCACGTCACCCTAGAATAAGTCGACATCAACATCAATAAAAAAGAAAAAAATTGGATAATTGGTTCCGAGGAGATATAATTAGCGGACAGTACCAGAGCCGGTCCCATTTACCGGGGTAATTCCATTACAAGAACTGAAATCCAAAAAGCAATACAAGACTTGGCCTCGAAAACTACTCCTGATGGTTTCCTACTGCCCTATACAGAATCTTGGCTTCAACAGTAGCGGTCCATCTAATGGATATATTTAAAATCTCATTTGACTTCCTTCTATCTGGCTTAATGCCCATATGCTACAAAAAAGACTTCTGACCCAAATAACTACCGACCAATATCAATCATTTAACCTGTATCGCATGCAAGTTAATAGAATCATGTATCAATAATGAGGTTCTCTCTTACCTGGCGGTTAACAACTTAATTAACAAAGCGCAACATGAGTTCCCAAAGCGACACTCGTCTGGAAGGCAACTACTTGAATGCACTAAGGAAAAGTATAGTAAAATAGAAAAGTTTTCTTCGGTTGCTAGGCCTCGGATTACGCACAATGTCTGTCGACTTATTCCCAGTGCGGTCCCCCCAGAACTTTTTACTCCCCAGAGGAAACTCCAGTACTCATTTAGCTACCACTTAAGGATGTAAGGTAGAGAGATGCGCCCTGGCTGGTCCCTTTAAAGCATTCGTGCCGAAACGAAAACTGCCCTGGCCCATGTGAGGATCGAACCCACGACCTACAGGAGATGTGAATTCAATGCAACCACTACACCAAGGTGGAACCTTTTTTACACCAATGAAGTAGGGCAGTGTGTGGATCTGGATGTGTACATAGACTTTGCCAAGGCGTTCGACTCTGTATAGTACATGGGAAGTTCATCTCAAAGCGAACTGGGTACGGGAAGTTGTGTGGGTAGTTGATCACTTAAATACAGGCGTTTCTCTCAAATCGTAAACAGCGAATACTAGTGGGCTGCTGCTTCCAGCTTAAATGTTGTATCGGACGTGCCACCTGGAACCCCACAGGCCACAGGGAAACGTATTGGGACTAGGAGTCGAGCGGAATTAAATTTTTCCCGGAACCGGAATGAGACAAATTTTACCGGAACCTTTAACATTGATGCGGGATATTACTTCGCCAAGGCGGGTTTTGCGTCCAGTTTCCCCCTGTCTCGGGTCGTCAGTGAGGTGCACCCCTGTACGTTACGTCCACAGGTTCTCAACAAATATTTATCTGATCCTGTCGTCAACCCATTTTCAATCAAATGCCACTCCCAGTCCAAATTATATAATTTGTAAAACTGTGCCTTAATACACTTTGGTACACATCACCGCTGATTTGGCAGAAAAGACAAAGTGCAAAAATGATATTCTGAGATAATCGAGTTTTTCTTTCTAACCTTTTTAAAAAACAAATGAATTACGCTGAATTTTGGAACGTATACTAATTAAATAATTTCCCATACGTTCAATACATTACTTTTTTTGTAAAAAATATATTTAGCTGGTTTCTGGGTCAATGGTCACTTTGACCTTTTGGCACCAATAATTTTATAAAATATATTAAATATGTCTGGCAAAAAAGTCAAAGTGATGATTGTTAATTGTACAGATGATATTGTATACAATGATACATGCATGATTCAGTGAGTGACACCACCCACTCTTCCCATTTTTCTTTAAATCTTCATGAGATTGCATGAAATTTGAAGCTCTGAATTTTCGCTTTAAATCTTTTGCTACAAGCGGTTAAAAAGGGAAATAAATTTACCTAGAAAATCATGATAATAAATTTTAAAGTTCCATTAATAATGGATTTTTTTTTAACCGTGAAGTGGAACAGAAACATTATATTTATCATTTCTTTTGACAATATTAGTTTGCAATAAACTGGGTTTGTCCAATGTGGTAGCAGACGATGGTATTAAGAGCGAAAATCATTAAAAATACGATTTTGATCATCAAACGTAAAGTTATTGAAACATTTATAACGACAGCCACATTCTACTCGTGTTGGTTACTTACTACAGTATCAATGAATTTTCTCTCCCTATTACTAGTATAAGATACCCCTAAGATACCCCTGCGGCTATTGCTTTAGTTCTAATTTGATAATTTTCTAGAGATTCACCTTTTGAACCCCTTTTGGGTTTTGTTACATTTAGCATCGTCTCAGCACGTTTCATGTTGGAGATA
Organism: Nemertoderma westbladi; assembly: GCA_032718475.1. Taxonomy (NCBI): domain Eukaryota; kingdom Metazoa; phylum Xenacoelomorpha; order Nemertodermatida; family Nemertodermatidae; genus Nemertoderma; species Nemertoderma westbladi. Next base: position 15,245 of record JAUCBJ010002826.1, on the reverse strand, counting down.
ACCTCCGTAATAGTATCAAATCCTTCGTACACTTCTTCAGGTAAATAGCCATTGCCAACAATCTCGTTCATTGAGATATTGTCAACTCGCACTGGAGACATCACAACATCAGGGGTTATTGAGATATTAGTCTGTGTACAGAGTCAATAAAAAGAAATGTTGAGTAATTTTCAGCTATACTTCTGAAAAAATAGATGTTTGTGAAAAAATGCGATTCATCTCATTTGTTACATAAATGTATATAATTCCGGTTTTCCGGTAACCGGAACTGTCAATTCCAGTCGAACCGGAATTCCGCTCGACTCCAAATTGGGACCCGTTCTGTTCGTTCTTTACTGTATATCAACTAACTCCCTGACAATCTGCCTCAATCAGTTACATGCAAACTGTATGCGGTTGATGCTAAATTATATTCTACCTCCGACAAGTCCACTACACCCATCTCTCGTACTCTCAATGAACTTATGTCTTGGTTTTACGTTTTAGTCTAGGCTAATACAAAAAATTGATTTTATAATTTTTAAGAAGCATGATGATTTAGTTAGATTTTAATAGGCTAAACCTATACCTTAAAACAAATACCCACCTTATGGATACTGAGCGACCCGTCTAAGTAAGCTATAGCCATCATGGAACAGTCGTCGTGTACAGCGAGAGTGGATACGGGGCAGATTTTAGAAGATCCGCTCGAACATCTATAGATTCGGGTACAAGTCGGACACTCAAAACGGTCGAGTTTCAATAGATTCCAAACTTTAAGAACAGGATGGATACCTTCCTCGTCGTCTCCTATGGTAACTACTATGCCTCTCTGTTTGACAGCAACGATGTGAGTGACACGTATTTCGTAGGCTTTGTAGCAGCTCGCCTGTAACGATTTGTTGAGTAGAAATATGTTGCCTTCCGCATCTCCAAACACCAACATACCTTTACATGGCGTTGCTGCGGTCACCACCACGTCCTTCAACCGATCGAATGGTTTATCAGAATCGGGATTGTCTTTGACAATTTCCTTCTCGAAAAAATTAAAACGCCTCCATTGAATGTAGGCCATGATAAATACAAATTCTTCACTATCCACTGCAATATCAGAATTTTTTATATTATTGCCGGTGCGGTATGCAATAACTCAGAAACATGATACAGTGATAATAGGCCTTCTGCTGTACCAGCTCTGCAGTGTACCGCGTACCGCTGTACCGGTAGGCCTACTGCTGTACTGTAATACTATGATACGACCCGACTACAGGTACGCACTGCACTACAGCACTAGTCTAGCTGGGTCCGTGTAGGGCAGTAGGGCGAGCCACGCAGTAGGCGGAGCCTTAGCAAACTGAAACTATTACAGAGGGGTACCTGAGAGTAAAAACCCAAGCGATCATTTTGTGAACATCCAATGATATTGCCTGTTTTATAAATGCTTTAAGTTGTTATGGGATGTTCTGTTTGATTGGTTGTTATGTGATTTACTTGCTAATCTTGGCCAGTATTAAATGCACTAAATCAACAAGCACTGATCAATGTGTACAGATATACAGTAAACCTACAGTACATAGGTTATATTGAATCCCGTTGATAAAGGGGTTCATTTAAACCTACAGTACATATGTTATATTGAATCCCGTTGATAAAGGGATTCATTTAAACCTACAGTACATAGGTTGTATTGAATCCCGTTGATAAAGGGGTTCATTTAAACCTACAGTACATAGGTTGTATTGAATCCCGTTGATAAAGGGGTTCATCTAAACCTACAGTACATAGGTTGTATTGAATCCCGTTGATAAAGGGGTTCATTTAAACCTACAGTACATATGTTATATTGAATCCCGTTGATAAAGGGATTCATTTAAACCTACAGTACATAGGTTGTATTGAATCCCGTTGATAAAGGGGTTCATCTAAACCTACAGTACATAGGATATATTGAATCCCGTTGATAAAGGGGTTCATTTAAACCTACAGTACATAGGTTGTATTGAATCCCGTTGATAAAGGGGTTCATCTAAACCTACAGTACATAGGATATATTGAATCCCGTTGATAAAGGGGTTCATTTAAACCTACAGTACATAGGTTGTATTGAATCCCGTTGATAAAGGGGTTCATCTAAACCTACAGTACATAGGTTATATTGAATCTCGTTGATAAAGGGGTTCATTTAAACCTACAGTACATAGGTTGTATTGAATCCCGTTGATAAAGGGGTTCATTTAAACCTACAGTACATAGGTTGTATTGAATCCCGTTGATAAAGGGGTTCATTTAAACCTACAGTACATAGGTTATATTGAATCTCGTTGATAAAGGGGTTCATTTAAACCTACAGTACATAGGTTGTATTGAATCCCGTTGATAAAGGGGTTCATTTAAACCTACAGTACATAGAGGTTGTATTGAATCCCGTTGATAAAGGGGTTCATTTAAACCTACAGTACATAGGTTGTATTGAATCCCGTTGATAAAGGGGTTCATTTAAACCTACAGTACATAGGTTATATTGAATCTCGTTGATAAAGGGGTTCATTTAAACCTACAGTACATAGGTTGTATTGAATCCCGTTGATAAAGGGGTTCATTTAAACCTACAGTACATAGGTTGTATTGAATCCCGTTGATAAAGGGGTTCATTTAAACCTACAGTACATAGGTTGTATTGAATCCCGTTGATAAAGGGGTTCATTTAAACCTACAGTACATAGGATGTATTGAATCCCGTTGATCAAGGGATTCATTTAAACCTACAGTACATAGGTTATATTGAATCCCGTTGATAAAGGGGTTCATTTAAACCAACATTACATAGGTTGTATTGAAACCCGTTGATAAAGGGGTTCATTTAAACCTACAGTACATAGGTTATATTGAATCTCGTTGATAAAGGGGTTCATTTAAACCTACAGTACATAGGTTGTATTGAATCCCGTTGATAAAGGGGTTCATTTAAACCTACAGTACATAGAGGTTGTATTGAATCCCGTTGATAAAGGGGTTCATTTAAACCTACAGTACATAGGTTGTATTGAATCCCGTTGATAAAGGGGTTCATTTAAACCTACAGTACATAGGTTGTATTGAATCCCGTTGATAAAGGGGTTCATTTAAACCTACAGTACATAGGTTGTATTGAATCCCGTTGATAAAGGGGTTCATTTAAACCTACAGTACATAGGTTATATTGAATCTCGTTGATAAAGGGGTTCATTTAAACCTACAGTACATAGAGGTTGTATTGAATCCCGTTGATAAAGGGGTTCATTTAAACCTACAGTACATAGGTTATATTGAATCCCGTTGATAAAGGGGTTCATTTAAACCTACAGTACATAGGTTATATTGAATCTCGTTGATAAAGGGGTTCATTTAAACCTACAGTACATAGGTTATATTGAATCTCGTTGATAAAGGGGTTCATTTAAACCTACAGTACATAGGTTGTATTGAATCCCGTTGATAAAGGGGTTCATTTAAACCTACAGTACATAGGTTATATTGAATCCCGTTGATAAAGGGGTTCATTTAAACCTACAGTACATAGGTTATATTGAATCTCGTTGATAAAGGGGTTCATTTAAACCTACAGTACATAGGTTATATTGAATCTCGTTGATAAAGGGGTTCATTTAAACCTACAGTACATAGGTTGTATTGAATCCCGTTGATAAAGGGGTTCATTTAAACCTACAGTACATAGAGGTTGTATTGAATCCCGTTGATAAAGGGGTTCATTTAAACCTACAGTACATAGGTTGTATTGAATCCCGTTGATAAAGGGGTTCATTTAAACCTACAGTACATAGGTTGTATTGAATCCCGTTGATAAAGGGGTTCATTTAAACCTACAGTACATAGGTTATATTGAATCTCGTTGATAAAGGGGTTCATTTAAACCTACAGTACATAGGTTGTATTGAATCCCGTTGATAAAGGGGTTCATTTAAACCTACAGTACATATGTTATATTGAATCCCGTTGATAAAGGGGTTCATTTAAACCTACAGTACATAGGTTGTATTGAATCCCGTTGATAAAGGGGTTCATTTAAACCTACAGTACATATGTTATATTGAATCCCGTTGATAAAGGGGTTCATTTAAACCTACAGTACATAGAGGTTATATTGAATCTCGTTGATAAAGGGGTTCATTTAAACCTACAGTACATAGGTTGTATTGAATCCCGTTGATAAAGGGGTTCATTTAAACCTACAGTACATAGGTTGTATTGAATCCCGTTGATAAAGGGGTTCATTTAAACCTACAGTACATAGGTTGTATTGAATCCCGTTGATAAAGGGGTTCATTTAAACCTACAGTACATAGGTTGTATTGAATCCCGTTGATAAAGGGGTTCATTTAAACCTACAGTACATAGGTTGTATTGAATCCCGTTGATAAAGGGGTTCATTTAAACCTACAGTACTTAGAGGTTGTATTGAATCCCGTTGATAAAGGGGTTCATTTAAACCTACAGTACATAGGTTGTATTGAATCCCGTTGATAAAGGGGTTCATTTAAACCTACAGTACATAGGTTATATTGAATCTCGTTGATAAAGGGGTTCATTTAAACCTACAGTACATAGGTTGTATTGAATCCCGTTGATAAAGGGGTTCATTTAAACCTACAGTACATAGGTTGTATTGAATCCCGTTGATAAAGGGGTTCATTTAAACCTACAGTACATAGGTTGTATTGAATCCCGTTGATAAAGGGGTTCATTTAAACCTACAGTACATAGGTTGTATTGAATCCCGTTGATAAAGGGGTTCATTTAAACCTACAGTACATAGGTTGTATTGAATCCCGTTGATAAAGGGGTTCATTTAAACCTACAGTACATAGGTTGTATTGAATCCCGTTGATAAAGGGGTTCATTTAAACCTACAGTACATAGGTTGTATTGAATCCCGTTGATAAAGGGGTTCATCTAAACCTACAGTACATATGTTATATTGAATCCCGTTGATAAAGGGGTTCATTTAAACCTACAGTTCATATGTTATATTGAATCCCGTTGATAAAGGGGTTCATCTAAACCTACAGTACATAGGTTGTATTGAATCCCGTTGATAAAGGGGTTCATCTAAACCTACAGTACATATGTTATATTGAATCCCGTTGATAAAGGGGTTCATCTAAACCTACAGTACATAGGTTGTATTGAATCCCGTTGATAAAGGGGTTCATCTAAACCTACAGTACATATGTTATATTGAATCCCGTTGATAAAGGGGTTCATTTAAACCTACAGTACATATGTTATATTGAATCCCGTTGATAAAGGGGTTCATCTAAACCTACAGTACATAGGTTGTATTGAATCCCGTTGATAAAGGGGTTCATCTAAACCTACAGTACATAGGTTGTATTGAATCCCGTTGATAAAGGGGTTCATCTAAACCTACAGTACATATGTTATATTGAATCCCGTTGATAAAGGGGTTCATTTAAACCTACAGTACATATGTTATATTGAATCTCGTTGATAAAGGGGTTCATTTAAACCTACAGTATATAGGTTGTATTGAATCCCGTTGATAAAGGGGTTCATTTAAACCTACAGTACATAGGTTGTATTGAATCCCGTTGATAAAGGGGTTCATTTAAACCTACAGTACATAGGTTGTATTGAATCCCGTTGATAAAGGGGTTCATTTAAACCTACAGTACATAGGTTGTATTGAATCCCGTTGATAAAGGGGTTCATTTAAACCTACAGTACATAGGTTGTATTGAATCCCGTTGATAAAGGGGTTCATCTAAACCTACAGTACATAGGTTGTATTGAATCCCGTTGATAAAGGGGTTCATCTAAACCTACAGTACATATGTTATATTGAATCCCGTTGATAAAGGGGTTCATTTAAACCTACAGTACATATGTTATATTGAATCCCGTTGATAAAGGGGTTCATCTAAACCTACAGTACATAGGTTATATTGAATCTCGTTGATAAAGGGGTTCATTTAAACCTACAGTACATAGGTTGTATTGAATCCCGTTGATAAAGGGGTTCATCTAAACCTACAGTACATATGTTATATTGAATCCCGTTGATAAAGGGGTTCATCTAAACCTACAGTACATAGGTTATATTGAATCCCGTTGATAAAGGGGTTCATCTAAACCTACAGTACATAAGTTGTATAGAATCCCGTTGATAAAGGGGGCCATTTAAACCTCCAGTACATATGTTATATTGAATCCCGTTGATAAAGGGGTTCATCTAAACCTACAGTACATAGGTTGTATTGAATCCCGTTGATAAAGGGGTTCATCTAAACCTACAGTACATAGGTTGTATTGAATCCCGTTGATAAAGGGGTTCATCTAAACCTACAGTACATATGTTATATTGAATCCCGCTGATAAAGGGGTTCATTTAAACCTACAGTACATATGTTATATTGAATCCCGTTGATAAAGGGGTTCATCTAAACCTACAGTACATAGGTTGTATTGAATCCCGTTGATAAAGGGGTTCATTTAAACCTACAGTACATATGTTATATTGAATCCCGTTGATAAAGGGGTTCATCTAAACCTACAGTACATAGGTTGTATTGAATCCCGTTGATCAAGGGATTCATTTAAACCTACAGTACATATGTTATATTGAATCCCGTTGATAAAGGGGTTCATCTAAACCTACAGTACATAAGTTGTATAGAATCCCGTTGATAAAGGGGGTCATTTAAACCTACAGTACATATGTTATATTGAATCCCGTTGATAAAGGGGTTCATCTAAACCTACAGTACATAAGTTGTATAGAATCCCGTTGATAAAGGGGTTCATCTAAACCTACAGTACATAAGTTGTATAGAATCCCGTTGATAAAGGGGTTCATCTAAACCTACAGTACATAGGTTGTATTGAATCCCGTTGATAAAGGGGTTCATCTAAACCTACAGTACATATGTTATATTGAATCCCGCTGATAAAGGGGTTCATTTAAACCTACAGTACATATGTTATATTGAATCCCGTTGATAAAGGGGTTCATCTAAACCTACAGTACATAGGTTGTATTGAATCCCGTTGATAAAGGGGTTCATTTAAACCTACAGTACATATGTTATATTGAATCCCGTTGATAAAGGGGTTCATCTAAACCTACAGTACATAGGTTGTATTGAATCCCGTTGATCAAGGGATTCATTTAAACCTACAGTACATATGTTATATTGAATCCCGTTGATAAAGGGGTTCATCTAAACCTACAGTACATAAGTTGTATAGAATCCCGTTGATAAAGGGGGTCATTTAAACCTACAGTACATATGTTATATTGAATCCCGTTGATAAAGGGGTTCATCTAAACCTACAGTACATAGGTTGTATTGAATCCCGTTGATCAAGGGATTCATTTAAACCTACAGTACATAGGTTGTATTGAATCCCGTTGATAAAGGGGTTCATCTAAACCTACAGTACATATGTTATATTGAATCCCGTTGATAAAGGGGTTCATTTAAACCTACAGTACATAGGTTGTATTGAATCCCGTTGATAAAGGGGTTCATTTAAACCTACAGTACATACAGTACAGGCCACCAGAAAAAGCAGATTTCATCCAATGTGATCACATGTGAACACATTTGTTCAAGACATCTGATTGGCAGGTTATGATGGCGAGTTATCTTCTAGATCACACAGCAGTGTGCGGTGCGCCTGAATGTCTGATATCAGGTAGATGAGAGAGCCCCCAGGGCGTAACATTGCGGACATGGGCTGTATTGGTAGAGAGAGAACTACATCAAGACCACATGGAGGTTCATGGAGTGTATGCGAGTGGATGGATATATGGATGGAGGAGCCTAGACCATTGAATAATTAATTTTAGTGCAGGGAGATGTCGTGCCATTAGTCTGACACCGAGAGGGCACAGAGAAACACCAGAAGATGCCTTAACATCACCAACTATAGGCCTGCCTATACTAGACACTATTAACCGCACACTATAAAGGTAAACAAAATCCTTATCGCATTTCCAGCTGCAGTGAGTGACAGTTAGCGGCAAACTACAGAGAGTTTCCAGATTACTAAGCGTTTCAAAAGTATTCAATTGTATCCTTTGGCGAAAAAATTTTGGTTGTTGCCAATTCAATTATGTTCAATTATGTTCAATTGTCCCGTTCAACAACATTACATTACACTGGTACACATTTGAAAAAATGTGTTCACAATTGTACAAATCTGCGTTTTCTGGTGGCCTGTACTGTAGGTTGTATTGAATCCCTTTGATAAAGGGGTTCATTTAAACCTACAGTACATATGTTATATTGAATCCCGTTGATAAAGGGGTTCATTTAAACCTACAGTACATAGGTTGTATTGAATCCCGTTGATAAAGGGGTTCATTTAAACCTACAGTACATAGGTTATATTGAATCCCGTTGATAAAGGGGTTCATCTAAACCTACAGTACATATGTTATATTGAATCCCGTTGATAAAGGGGTTCATTTAAACCTACAGTACATAGGTTGTATTGAATCCCGTTGATAAAGGGGTTCATTTAAACCTACAGTACATATGTTATATTGATTCCCGTTGATAAAGGGATTCATTTAAACCTACAGTACATAGGTTGTATTGAATCCCGTTGATAAAGGGGTTCATTTAAACCTACAGTACATAGGTTATATTGAATCCCGTTGATAAAGGGGTTCATCTAAACCTACAGTACATAGGTTGTATTGAATCCCGTTGATAAAGGGGTTCATTTAAACCTACAGTACATATGTTATATTGATTCCCGTTGATAAAGGGATTCATTTAAACCTACAGTACATAGGTTGTATTGAATCCCGTTGATAAAGGGGTTCATTTAAACCTACTTAGGTTCAAATGATTTAGGAGTCATTTTTTATGGGATTCATTACAATCTAGTAGGTGACATTAGACATAGCACGTTCCTCATTGTGCCATGTTTCCATTTTAAAATATTCCTGTATGTAGGCCTAGTCTGTACACGTTCGTGGGGCCTTCGCGCAGCACGAGGCCCAGTTATGAGATACAAATTAAAATTGTGCGACTGTATCACAAAATCAGGTTATGAGAGATTAACCCACACCACCAATTAATCAAAGAAAGGGGGACAGTACAGTACGTGTTCACCCCTTTTAATATGCACCCCCCCCCCTCCCCCCACCCACCAATACATAACCGCGACATCTACCATCCACGGAAGGGTAGCACGAACTTATTTCCAAACGCACGTTCAATATGCAAAGCCAGGTGGTTTATAGGAATATAATCAATGCAGTACTCGTCTTCATTATAAGCCTCTTTGCGTTCCACCTGTTTTGTATTAAAATATATTTATTAAACGCAGGCTGACGCTCTTTATAATAATAATACCTAGGGATGCCAGCTTCCAGACTTTCAATCTTTACTGCCGCGCAAACCCCGCAGAGGAAGTTTTGGTTTGAGAGATCAAGCCCATCGGCAATTGGTGTTTCAATTTCGGTCCAGGAACTCTGACAATGGGAGCATTCAATCTTAGCTGTGGTCCATTCCCGTGGTTTCGGCTTCCTTTTCTTCGTCCCAATGACAGATTCTTCTGAAGACGTTCGATTCGCTTTCAGTTTATTGTTGGCGTTTGTGTTTTGAAGTTGTATTCGAGTGGACAGTCGCGCCGGTTTCGAGGTAACCATACCGACCTGTGATAAGCGTTGGTTTTGTTGAGTGCCGGTATTCATCTTCTCTCACCTCTTCAATGTCAGATGTTGCAAATACTGATAACACGAATAACGGTATATATTTCAATACTTGTCAATAGTAATATATATAATTTAGATAACTATTTTATATCTGTACTGTTGAGCAAACTCTACATAAATTTCAACCTGTGTATCGCCGGTAGTGCTGTTGCTGTGCAAGTGCTGAAGTGCTAGTTGCCACCGGTCACGCGGTCAGCCAGTACCGGTAGTAGGGTGGTACCATGGCCTACTACACACAGGCCATGACAAGGACTTTGCTGTGAAATTAGCGTAGGCTGACTGATGAATTATCAAATATTATATTTTCCATGAATGCAGGGTCCATATTTAAAAGAAGATGACTAGATTTTCGTAGAGAATTTAATTGAAACAGTATTTCATAATTAATAAATTAATTATCGCTCGAGTTCCTGCAGCTTTTATTCGTTTGTGGCTGCCTCTGGCTGTGTTTGTGGCAGGAATGTTTGAACGCTAATAAGTCGGTCAATCATGGATGAAATGGAACCAAACTTGGTACACATGTAGTCTATAAAAAATTTAGAAATTCTACACACAGACAGACTTCTACAGTTCCCCGGTCTGCCGCTAGGGGCGGGGCGAATTAACAGAAACGTAAAAATAGCTGTAATTATAGAACCAACGATCAGATTCATCTGAAATTTAGTAGTAGTTACCTAAGAGCATTGCTTAAATAGAAATTCTACAGAGACTTTTACAGTTCCTGTCTGCCGCTAGTGGGGAATTGTTAGAGCTCCAGTTCAACGTGCTTAGCACGGTTTAATAAACAATAAATTAATTATTTTATTCAATACAGCAATTATAACAGTAAAATGCAATGTATTCTATTTTTTAGTGAAATCAAGAGATAGGAGGGGGGTGGGACTGGACGCAAATCCCATCTTGATAAAGGGGTTCATTTAAACCTACAGTACATAGGTTATATTGAATCTCGTTGATAAAGGGGTTCATTTAAACCTACAGTACATAGGTTATATTGAATCTCGTTGATAAAGGGGTTCATTTAAACCTACAGTACATAGGTTGTATTGAATCCCGTTGATAAAGGGGTTCATTTAAACCTACAGTACATAGAGGTTGTATTGAATCCCGTTGATAAAGGGGTTCATTTAAACCTACAGTACATAGGTTGTATTGAATCCCGTTGATAAAGGGGTTCATTTAAACCTACAGTACATAGGTTGTATTGAATCCCGTTGATAAAGGGGTTCATTTAAACCTACAGTACATAGGTTATATTGAATCTCGTTGATAAAGGGGTTCATTTAAACCTACAGTACATAGGTTGTATTGAATCCCGTTGATAAAGGGGTTCATTTAAACCTACAGTACATATGTTATATTGAATCCCGTTGATAAAGGGGTTCATTTAAACCTACAGTACATAGGTTGTATTGAATCCCGTTGATAAAGGGGTTCATTTAAACCTACAGTACATATGTTATATTGAATCCCGTTGATAAAGGGGTTCATTTAAACCTACAGTACATAGAGGTTATATTGAATCTCGTTGATAAAGGGGTTCATTTAAACCTACAGTACATAGGTTGTATTGAATCCCGTTGATAAAGGGGTTCATTTAAACCTACAGTACATAGGTTGTATTGAATCCCGTTGATAAAGGGGTTCATTTAAACCTACAGTACATAGGTTGTATTGAATCCCGTTGATAAAGGGGTTCATTTAAACCTACAGTACATAGGTTGTATTGAATCCCGTTGATAAAGGGGTTCATTTAAACCTACAGTACATAGGTTGTATTGAATCCCGTTGATAAAGGGGTTCATTTAAACCTACAGTACATAGAGGTTGTATTGAATCCCGTTGATAAAGGGGTTCATTTAAACCTACAGTACATAGGTTGTATTGAATCCCGTTGATAAAGGGGTTCATTTAAACCTACAGTACATAGGTTATATTGAATCTCGTTGATAAAGGGGTTCATTTAAACCTACAGTACATAGGTTGTATTGAATCCCGTTGATAAAGGGGTTCATTTAAACCTACAGTACATAGGTTGTATTGAATCCCGTTGATAAAGGGGTTCATTTAAACCTACAGTACATAGGTTGTATTGAATCCCGTTGATAAAGGGGTTCATTTAAACCTACAGTACATAGGTTGTATTGAATCCCGTTGATAAAGGGGTTCATTTAAACCTACAGTACATAGGTTGTATTGAATCCCGTTGATAAAGGGGTTCATTTAAACCTACAGTACATAGGTTGTATTGAATCCCGTTGATAAAGGGGTTCATTTAAACCTACAGTACATAGGTTGTATTGAATCCCGTTGATAAAGGGGTTCATCTAAACCTACAGTACATATGTTATATTGAATCCCGTTGATAAAGGGGTTCATTTAAACCTACAGTTCATATGTTATATTGAATCCCGTTGATAAAGGGGTTCATCTAAACCTACAGTACATAGGTTGTATTGAATCCCGTTGATAAAGGGGTTCATCTAAACCTACAGTACATATGTTATATTGAATCCCGTTGATAAAGGGGTTCATCTAAACCTACAGTACATAGGTTGTATTGAATCCCGTTGATAAAGGGGTTCATCTAAACCTACAGTACATATGTTATATTGAATCCCGTTGATAAAGGGGTTCATTTAAACCTACAGTACATATGTTATATTGAATCCCGTTGATAAAGGGGTTCATCTAAACCTACAGTACATAGGTTGTATTGAATCCCGTTGATAAAGGGGTTCATCTAAACCTACAGTACATAGGTTGTATTGAATCCCGTTGATAAAGGGGTTCATCTAAACCTACAGTACATATGTTATATTGAATCCCGTTGATAAAGGGGTTCATTTAAACCTACAGTACATATGTTATATTGAATCTCGTTGATAAAGGGGTTCATTTAAACCTACAGTATATAGGTTGTATTGAATCCCGTTGATAAAGGGGTTCATTTAAACCTACAGTACATAGGTTGTATTGAATCCCGTTGATAAAGGGGTTCATTTAAACCTACAGTACATAGGTTGTATTGAATCCCGTTGATAAAGGGGTTCATTTAAACCTACAGTACATAGGTTGTATTGAATCCCGTTGATAAAGGGGTTCATTTAAACCTACAGTACATAGGTTGTATTGAATCCCGTTGATAAAGGGGTTCATCTAAACCTACAGTACATAGGTTGTATTGAATCCCGTTGATAAAGGGGTTCATCTAAACCTACAGTACATATGTTATATTGAATCCCGTTGATAAAGGGGTTCATTTAAACCTACAGTACATATGTTATATTGAATCCCGTTGATAAAGGGGTTCATCTAAACCTACAGTACATAGGTTATATTGAATCTCGTTGATAAAGGGGTTCATTTAAACCTACAGTACATAGGTTGTATTGAATCCCGTTGATAAAGGGGTTCATCTAAACCTACAGTACATATGTTATATTGAATCCCGTTGATAAAGGGGTTCATCTAAACCTACAGTACATAGGTTATATTGAATCCCGTTGATAAAGGGGTTCATCTAAACCTACAGTACATAAGTTGTATAGAATCCCGTTGATAAAGGGGGCCATTTAAACCTCCAGTACATATGTTATATTGAATCCCGTTGATAAAGGGGTTCATCTAAACCTACAGTACATAGGTTGTATTGAATCCCGTTGATAAAGGGGTTCATCTAAACCTACAGTACATAGGTTGTATTGAATCCCGTTGATAAAGGGGTTCATCTAAACCTACAGTACATATGTTATATTGAATCCCGCTGATAAAGGGGTTCATTTAAACCTACAGTACATATGTTATATTGAATCCCGTTGATAAAGGGGTTCATCTAAACCTACAGTACATAGGTTGTATTGAATCCCGTTGATAAAGGGGTTCATTTAAACCTACAGTACATATGTTATATTGAATCCCGTTGATAAAGGGGTTCATCTAAACCTACAGTACATAGGTTGTATTGAATCCCGTTGATCAAGGGATTCATTTAAACCTACAGTACATATGTTATATTGAATCCCGTTGATAAAGGGGTTCATCTAAACCTACAGTACATAAGTTGTATAGAATCCCGTTGATAAAGGGGGTCATTTAAACCTACAGTACATATGTTATATTGAATCCCGTTGATAAAGGGGTTCATCTAAACCTACAGTACATAAGTTGTATAGAATCCCGTTGATAAAGGGGTTCATCTAAACCTACAGTACATAAGTTGTATAGAATCCCGTTGATAAAGGGGTTCATCTAAACCTACAGTACATAGGTTGTATTGAATCCCGTTGATAAAGGGGTTCATCTAAACCTACAGTACATATGTTATATTGAATCCCGCTGATAAAGGGGTTCATTTAAACCTACAGTACATATGTTATATTGAATCCCGTTGATAAAGGGGTTCATCTAAACCTACAGTACATAGGTTGTATTGAACCCGTTGATAAAGGGGTTCATTTAAACCTACAGTACATATGTTATATTGAATCCCGTTGATAAAGGGGTTCATCTAAACCTACAGTACATAGGTTGTATTGAATCCCGTTGATCAAGGGATTCATTTAAACCTACAGTACATATGTTATATTGAATCCCGTTGATAAAGGGGTTCATCTAAACCTACAGTACATAAGTTGTATAGAATCCCGTTGATAAAGGGGGTCATTTAAACCTACAGTACATATGTTATATTGAATCCCGTTGATAAAGGGGTTCATCTAAACCTACAGTACATAGGTTGTATTGAATCCCGTTGATCAAGGGATTCATTTAAACCTACAGTACATAGGTTGTATTGAATCCCGTTGATAAAGGGGTTCATCTAAACCTACAGTACATATGTTATATTGAATCCCGTTGATAAAGGGGTTCATTTAAACCTACAGTACATAGGTTGTATTGAATCCCGTTGATAAAGGGGTTCATTTAAACCTACAGTACATACAGTACAGGCCACCAGAAAAAGCAGATTTCATCCAATGTGATCACATGTGAACACATTTGTTCAAGACATCTGATTGGCAGGTTATGATGGCGAGTTATCTTCTAGATCACACAGCAGTGTGCGGTGCGCCTGAATGTCTGATATCAGGTAGATGAGAGAGCCCCCAGGGCGTAACATTGCGGACATGGGCTGTATTGGTAGAGAGAGAACTACATCAAGACCACATGGAGGTTCATGGAGTGTATGCGAGTGGATGGATATATGGATGGAGGAGCCTAGACCATTGAATAATTAATTTTAGTGCAGGGAGATGTCGTGCCATTAGTCTGACACCGAGAGGGCACAGAGAAACACCAGAAGATGCCTTAACATCACCAACTATAGGCCTGCCTATACTAGACACTATTAACCGCACACTATAAAGGTAAACAAAATCCTTATCGCATTTCCAGCTGCAGTGAGTGACAGTTAGCGGCAAACTACAGAGAGTTTCCAGATTACTAAGCGTTTCAAAAGTATTCAATTGTATCCTTTGGCGAAAAAATTTTGGTTGTTGCCAATTCAATTATG
>JAUCBJ010002825.1:0-18885 GCA_032718475.1 Nemertoderma westbladi | reverse complement strand
TAAAAATTTGTTTGTAAGGGATGAGGGGGGGCCCCCGTGGTCAATAGTTCAGATATTTGTTTTTATTAATACTACAGCATATTTAATGAGTATTCCAAATCAGATAGCGGCTTAACGAAATCTGTTTTAGTTAGCGAGTTATTATTGAATCTCTGCCCACAATCTGTCCGCCAACATGTAAAACAGACAGAACCGAAAGACTACAGTAGAGGCCACAAAATATTAAAACTTATATCAGAATTGAAATCAGCGCTTCAGCAAACCCCACTAATAAAAATGTTAACTCTGTGGTGTGCTTCCTTCGTGCCAGCCTTATAAACAAACCATACCGCAGCGCCAGACAGGCTGATTTAATACGTGGGAAGGTTTGTACTTTGAAGGCAGTTATCTCAGAATGACATTTTTTCATCTGAATAACACTACTCCTCGTACATTTCATAACCGTGTTTTGATATATTTGCTATATATAAATATGATAAGTAAATGAACATGCTGGTTCCAAAAAATGTATCCAAAATGAAAAACAAGTATACTGATATAGGAGTCGAGTGTTTTTAGTGAAATTTTTCAAATCTCAGCAGGTCGCTGCAGCAAAAAAAATGTTTCACAGTTTTGTTTATTTTGATGATTCTCATTTCGGTGGTATATGATTTGCTATGCCTTTTCAACCAGATTGAAGATATACTACTTAAAAAACCGCAGAGAGGGCCACACCCTTAAATTTTTAGTTACAGTTTTATGGTCAATGCTAATTTTTAAATAATGTCCTGGCATTTTCTTGAATTATAATTGCTAAAGATAACAATGGGTGCTCAAATGATAATAAAATATGAAATGCATTTTTAAAAAGTTTATAATGTTCTCAGCCAGCTAAGATTCAAATGAGTAACTCATTATTCACTATAGGCCTACGTTACATAATTTTGCTGACTTGCATTTTATCCACAGCCACCGCCAGTATTACTGTAGATCACAATTAAACATAATCCTGAAGTTAACAAATTTTTAGGTCCGTGTAGAGAGACCTCTATTATTCACTCCGTTGTTGTTGTTGTTGTTGGTGGTGGTGTTGTTGTTGTTAAATTTCCAGTTGGGTTTTAGTTTTATAAGGCTACATACGGCGCAGTGGCGAGGTTGGTCGAGCGTTGGACTTGGAATCATCGATTTCGCGCTTGTTTTATACGTTGTTTAGTATTGCAATATGAAATGTCTTGGTTTGTCTCTGTTCAGGGCTAGTCTGTTGCGGTCCCTTTGGTCTGGAGGCACTTTAATTGTAAGAGTGTGATGAGATATTTCCGAAAATTTATTAATATGGTGTATAATAATGTGTATTTACATAATAATATAAATATTATATTGGGGAGTAGTGCAGTCATTCAATTTTTTTTTTCAAATTTATTTTTCTGTTCCATCTACAGCAGATTTTTATCAAGATTCCAAATTTGAAATCCGTTTAGCAAAATCTGTCTTACTTCTCGAGATATGGCTGTCTGTCCGGTTTGTCTGTCAGTATGTCTGGCCGTCAATAAAAGGCAAACTATCTGTTTAAACAATTCCCTATATGGGTTTTCGTGGTCGGTGACTTAATTTCTGATGTCAATATTCAAATTTGGCCTCGTCGTTTCTGTCTGCATGCCTGTCAGTCTGTCCCGTCAAAATGTAACCGGCAGACTGACTGCCAAACTGACAATTTGGAATTCACCAAATGCTAAAACTGACAATCAAAATGATTTCTGCGACCATGAGAACCCCTCTACCTAAACTTTTAACTTGATTGTATGCCCTTTTCTTATATTTGACGGACAGATTGTCGGATAGTCAGATAGACCGACAGACAGATATACAGACAAACAAGATTTCATTAAAAGTGAAAACAGACCTCAGATATGAAATCAGCGACTAGGAAAATCCCCACAGCAAAAATCTTAGCATGGTTTTGTGCTTTCTTTTTGCAAGGTATATATTGACAGACATTATTTCATAATTTTAACAGACAGTTTTTGCGCGGCAAGGTTCACATTTTAACTGGATTTTTCTCAAAATGAGTTTTTAGAATTCTTTCGGTACATGTTTGTCAGTAGTTGTTGTTGGAGCTGTTGTTGCAGTAGTTGTTTCTTGGAACAACCTTTTCACCTAGGATAATTTTTTACCGTAGAATAACGTAGACCCAATTACTTTTTAGGTTATGTACCATGGAATGCTACAGTATATAGAGAGATATATACTGTATATTCATGCATTCCATGTACTGTATGTACGCATAAGCACCGCATTTCAATTGTAATGTTTGTGATACTAATTATTTGGCAAATTTTTTTGAAAATTATGACAATTTTTTCAAAAAATAAGCTAAATACAGAAATCAAATAACAAATTAAAAAGAGAGAAAGCCTTGTTGTTGGGGTGACTGATGGGGTTGGGGAACTGAAGGAGTGAGGTCGAGTTGAGTACGATGATTTGATCGAGCTGCTCGAAACGGCGCCGAATACGATCGGTGACGGTAGGCCTAGTAACACTAGTACAAAGAAGGGAATCCCGAAGATTCCATCAACCAAGTTTAAAGTGTAACCAGTGATACTGTAAATCTAAGGGATCATTCCAAAAGAATAAGTTTGTTCTTACGTGAACAAGATATGGTAGTCGCTAGAATAAATAAATCGAGAGATAGAGATACAAAAGTGCGAGGAATTAGCCGGGAGAAATCGGAAACGTAAGGAGGAGAAAATAGAACAGGAGGGGAGAGGTTAGAGATGGAGCAAAGCTGGAGAGAGAAGGAAAGGAAACTAGGGAGAGAGGTTAGAGATGGAGCAAAGCTGGAGAGAGAAGGAAAGGAAACTAGGGAGAGAGGTTAGAGATGGAGCAAAGCTGGAGAGAGAAGGAAAGGAAACTAGGGAGAGAGGGAGAGGATGCCGAGTAACGAGGGGAATAAAGCTACTAACAGTAGGGTACAGAAAAAGTGCAATACAACGCTATTCAAATACAACGCTACAAAGCCTATTCAAGGCTGCCCATGCCTTTCCCTTACGTATTCGAAGGTCCTCACCTGACTTCCGGATCCATGATCCCAGGTAACAGAAGTCGTCCACATGCTCAAGCATACCATCCTTTGAGCTTATGCTCATCCGATCAGAGAGTTGCTGAGGACTTTCAAAGTTAACTGTCAGAATTTTGGTCTTTCTGGAGTTAATAAAAAGACCAACACTAGAAGCAGCATGTTCTAATGAGCTGAGGAGCCGTTGGGCTCCCTCTAATGATTCTGAGAGTACTCCTAAGTCATCAGCAAAGTCTAGATCAGTTAGGTACTTGGCAGGATTTCCTCGACTTCTGGAGCCAGTAGGTGGAGTTATCATCACCCCATTATCATTATAATGATCTAAGGACATGCGTAGAACATAGTCAACCACAACAATGAACAAGAATGGTGCAAGTGTGTCTCCTTGGAGGACGCCCCATAACACTTCAAATGGTTCTGTGTCACCGTCAACAGTAGACACAAATGTTGTCGAACCATCGTATACTGATCTGATTGCTGCAATAATTTCATCAGGAATCCCAAATAATGAAAGTATGCTGAACATACGTGAGCGAGAGACTGAATCAAAGGCCTTGAAGAAGTCAACAAAGATAACAGCCAGATGCCTGTCTTTCTTTTTTGATAACTCTTCAATTATCCTTCTAAGTGCCAAAATGGGCTCCATGGTCCCACGACCTTTACGGAACCCATTCTGATTTCCACGGAGCAGTCTCTCAATGGGATCCCTGATGCGATTTAATAGAATCCTATTGTATAGCTTTGCAGCAATCGAGATCAATGAGATTCCCCGAAAAGAACCATAGAGTGTTAGGTTGCCCTTCTTGGGAACTGGCACCAACTTATTTGTTTTCATTTCTTGTGGGACTCTTGTTGTTCGGTACATGTCTACTATGATGGGATAGATGAGCTTTAAACACTCAGGTATTTTAAAGACCTCAGGGGGAACACCATCTACTCCACTGGCGCGATTGGTCTTAATGCTCTTTGCAGCAGCCTTCACTTCTGCAAAAGAGATATCGCCAATGGGAATATCTGGGAGTACAGACTCAGACACTTTTACTTCTATAAAGTTATCAGGCAATACCCTGTCATTATTGAGGAGCTTTTCAAAGTGGGCTTTCCAACCATTGAGGCGATCGGCTGGTGATTCAGCCTTAACCTTGGTGGTTGGTTGGCTTTTCCGCCCAGTAAGCAGATTGATCGATTTCCATGCCTGGGATAATTGCCTGCTGTCGTCAGCATCATTGATGGCATCAACCTGTTGGTTTATTAGCTCCTGTAGATTAGCAGAGTACTGCCTGTTCAGGGACCTAGATGCAGCCTTAACTGCATTCTTGGCCGCTGTAGTCTGTTTGAGTCGGAACTCTTTCTGCGCCTTATGAAGGTCATTTCGGCACTTCTGAATTTTGTTGTCAGTCCAGGGGGCCCTTTTCCTGTTTCGAGGGTATACAGGAACTGTTTCTGCAGCTGCTAACTTAACTGCTTCCGTAAAGGCAGTATAGCCCTCACAGTGATCTGCCGCCTCAGAGGCAAGAGCCTCATACCTGTTGCTCAGCTGTAGTGTGAAGCTGGATCTCACACTTGGCTGTTGCAACAGAGAGGACCAGTCATGCCGCGGCAAGGCAGATTTCGTTGTTCTGCTAGCACGCAGACTAAGTCTTACCTTGGCCACAATAAGGCGGTGATCACTGGAGAAGGGTCGAAGTGTAAATGCATTACAGTCTTGTATAGAGCTCCTGTATTTCCTACGAAACAGAATATGGTCTATCTGGGACTTGTGACCACTGGGTCCATTATGAGTCCATAGCTTTCCAGTTCGCTTCTTGAACTGGGTTCCAGCCGAAAACAATCCATTTCCAGAGATAAAATCCTGAAGATGGACAGAATTTCGGTTAACACTATTGCTATAGACCCAGGGCGATGTAGGTGATTGATGCAGACTTGCATTAAAGTCTCCCAGGAATGTTAAGAATGCATGCTGATCCACTCCATCAGTAGCTGCTTGTAGATTGTGGGAGAAATTTTCCACCTCCTCTACTGGGGCAACACTAGTTGGAGAGTAGCACACAATCAGAACCACCTTAGGAAACTTCTTAGCCAGAAAACACAATAGCTTCGGTTGCCATTGAACAATGTCGCAAACAGACCAAACAAAGTTGTCCTTCTAGTTACAGCATTGACCAGCTGATGGCTTTAAGCAGTGGTAATCTCATAGTAGGCCCATTGCCTATACAATACATACTGTGGAATGTTGAACTGTAATAATGTATTTTTATCAAACAATCTACTATTATGATGGGAATAGTAAATAAATATCAAACGATTATTCCATTTTAAAATAGAAAACGAACAACAGTAAATCTACAGCATACAATTAAATAAAATATTATTATACCTGACTCAAACTTTATACTTACGAAAGGTACTTCATTACCAATTGTACATTAGCTAGGCGGTTGGGAGTAATTATTGCAATCGCCTTGCGATACTGAGTTTATAAGTTATCCAGAGCTTCTGTTTCAGAAGCCTAAAATTATTTTGTTATTTCCCGGAATTAAAAAAAAACCGAATAAACGATAATGTTTGAGGCTGGCCGAGAAACGCGACATCCGGTACGCTGAGTGCTGCAACTGGGTGAGGCGGCAGGTTAGCTTCGCGCTCCTACGGGCCAGCCTCATGTGCCTCCGTGGAACGCGTTCGGCGCGCAACCGGCCAGTACACCAGGTCGCCGACACTTCAATCACCCTCGCTAATGCGGACTTGGAGGTGTCAGTGTAGGTTGAGGGGCCGGGGAGGTATCAGTGTAGTTGGTAGGTAGCGGGTTCAGACTGTTAAATACTTAAACTTTAAACTTTTTAAATTTCCCGCTCCATCTTAATTGTTTGTTCAATGTAAATAGGTGTTGGTGTTGTTTTATGTGTGCATTTTTGAAAATATTTAATATTCTGTAATTAAACAAGACTTGTGAGTGAAAAAAAAAATAAACGATAATTTTAGCGTCTCTGGGAACCGAGTTCAATCCCAGTGCCGGTGGATTTTTTGGTACCGGTACTGTATTAGGTAGGTTCTTGCGTTAGTAGAGACACGAAAGTAAGCGAGCTTGGCATACAGGTACCACTATCTCAATTGGTGTGTCTGTCGTTCTGTTGTGTTCAATTTTTAATGTTAATAACTCAGACAGATGTTATTGAAATCTATTCAAACTTGGTACACAATATGTAGTCTAGCAAAAGTTTAGAAATTTTTCAAGTTGAATTTCCTTGTGGTCTTCGAGAAGCTAAGCTAATAGCAGTTAATTAGTTACCCGGTAATTAAGTTGAATAGGGTCTAATCAGCATTTTCAACCTGCCTCGTAATGGATATTAATTATTTCAAGTATAAGATTTAAATAATTATTTATACTTAAAAATTATACAAATGTATTCCCCATACCCCATTCCATTATAGTTTTTAATTAGTTCAACAGATTTGCTTTAAGAAATGTGTTTTTAATTGATCTCAACCATATTAACTTATTAAAATGCCCCGTCTCCAGCTATAGCTCCCTCTCTCCTTGGCATGCTTGCAATATAAATATTTAATATCTAAAATAAAAAAACTAAAATATTTAATATATTACTTTATGAGTTTAACATGTTACCAATAACATGAGTTTATTGATTTCCTTGTTGGTTAAGTAAATTAAATAATATGATCTTTGATTATTTTTGCTAGAAATTTGTGCTGTTTGTATATAATGTGAATCGCTTCCAGTTGTATTTTGTGTTATATTAAAAATAAGTATAATATATTACTTTTAAAACACAAATTCCCTGTTAATACCTGCTTTTCATCAATCCTCTGTGCGCCTTTGGGATGGGGTGGTGCAGATTAAGAGGGAGGTTGAAGGGGGGGCTTTATTCCCCTCTATTTGATTTACTGGTGTTTGGTTAAATTTCTTAAATTTCGAGTTTGTGATACAGTGGAATCGCTCAATATTAATCTGTATCTCATAACTGAGCCTCGTGCTGCGCGAAGGCCCCACGAACGTGTTATAAACAATACTAGATTTACTGAGAGCGAACAATGCCCCTGTCATCTCATGCTGTACTAGGCGAATAATAGGCCAAGGTGAGTGGTAACAGCTACAGTATGAGTGTTTGGTTAGAGCAGTAATTGCCATCAGCCAATAGTAACTATGCCTACAATAGCTATTATTACGGGGAAACCCCATACTACTGACTCCCTACGGCCTACAATGATTATGACACACCTAAACTACAGGGAACTCCCTACAATAATCGCACAACATATAATTAATAAGGCCCAACTAACCACAAACATTCAACCAATCACTTCACGGCCCACAAACAAACAGATAACTCAATAAATCCCGTACAACATTATTAACAATATGAATGAATCTGTACAGTGTACAAGGCTCCTATAAAAATCAATAAATAATGCAGTACCGGTATACAAAATTATGAGACCAAAATAACACAAACAGTCGGAAACACCAATAAATAAATGAATACAAAATATATGGAACACTATTATTAAATTAACTATAACTGTTTTGGTCAATTAGTCATCATTCCTATTTAAATAAAATCGCCATCATCCACTCTTTCAATTTCAAATTTTAGTCTCAACCAAGTAGGTATCGGTCAATAGTATCACAATAAATTTAGTTAATGGTTCTATAAATTTTTCATTTTTTGGGCCGGAGAGTATTTAAGGATATAAAAAAATGTGTCATAATATAAATATCCAAGGTAGTAAAATAATATTTCATGTCTGATACTTAGCTTAATACCTGGCTGATTGCGTCCACTAGCTCCAGGCTATTAGCAGTCAGCCAGCTTCAGTCATCATTTATAACTATTGATTTAATTATGAAGGTGTATTGCAATTTCTTATTTGTTTGATTGGAGAAATAAATATAATGAATGAATGAATAACTCGGAATCCGAAAATTACCCCCCGCAAAACCTTCGCAAAACCCGAAAGTTTCGCATCAGCGGCCGTTAGTTTTTACAGGTCGGAATGGCGGGTTTAAGTAAGTCCGGGAAGCCAATTTTGAAAATCAATTCTGATTGGTTGCTACATATTTGACGTCATTACGCAGTGTTCTGAAAATTTCTTATATTGGTTTCTATGGAGGGTGATTTTAGATCCATTCAAATACACATTTAATCTCAATCATTTCACACGTGGCTTATATGAATTGAAAGCTGAAAGTCTATTAGGTCAGGTCAGGTATTATAGGACATTGATCAAGAAAACTTGCCACCTCCATGCAGCATAAAGGAGGTGCCACCAGTAGCTGCATAGACCCTCTTACTCGGGCAAATCTGGTCCTGTAACTAGGACCCCCTTCGTTCTGGGATAAGGACGCCCTTGGTCCTGGATTAAGGACACATAAACTTGGCTGCAGGGGTATATGGCCTGGCCAGGCAGATGGAGATCAACCAATGTCTGGTCAGGAGTAGAGTGTTCTCATGTCCACTCTGAGTGCACTTCACTGCGACCCGCACCTGGCAGCAGGGGTACACGGCATGACCCAGCAGATGAGCTGCACAGCCAATGGTGGGTCACTTGCGACAGAGTAGATATGGGTGATTGGGCCTCATATCTGACTCCACTGCGACACCCACCCTGTGGAATGGCAAACCAGGGTGTGGTATTTGCCCCGAGAGCTGACTCGGCAAAAAAAGCACCCCCAACCCCCATTATGGATTACATTAGTAATGCGGAGGTCCAGCCACTAGAGGCCGGTGGAATTACCGGACACAATCGGCCTCACGGGCGTCAGTTATCTCCTGACCGGCTGCCTGTCTCACCCCCTACTGGAGAGAGAGAAGCCAACAATTCTTTGAGTCCCTTTCCTGATGACCTTTCTGGCCCAAACCCTGGGTCACCAGGGAGGCCAGATTGTGAAGGGGAGAGGGATTATGGAGTTGGAGGCTACTCTCATGTTTCACCCCGACCAACAAAGCCATTGGTGAATCTGAGGCAAGTCACTAGACTAGCCTCAGTAAACACCCTAGCACTCGGGTCCCCAATGCGACAAGGTGAGCTGACTGCCTTGGCAGATAAGCTTTCTCTTAGCGCAGTGCGTGTTCAAGAGCACCGAATGCAGACGGGACAGACTGATGAGGTTCTGATTAAGGACATGGGGGCGGTTGGCGACTCGCCCTCGCGTCAGCAGATGATAGTGGCAATGGTGGAATTGGTCTATTGATGAATCCAACTGCACATGCAGCATTGGACAAAATAGACCAAATCTCTAACCGCATCATCCGTCGCCACTTCTCATGTTCTGGAAGACTGGCTAAGAAGTTCCCTAAGGTGGTTCTGATTGTGTACTACTCTCCAACTAGTGTTGCCCCTGTAGAGGAGGTGGAAAATTTCTACCACAATAAACAAGCAGCTACTGATGGAGTGGATCAGCATGCATTCTTAACATTCCTGGGAGACTTTAATGCAAGTCTGCATCAATCACCTACATCGCCCTGGGTCTATAGCAATAGTGTTAACCGAAATTCCGTCCATCTTCAGGATTTTATCTCTGGAAATGGTTTGTTTGGAACCCAGTTCAAGAAGCGAACTGGAAAGCTATTGGACTCATAGTGGACCCAGTGGTCACGTCCCAGATAGACCATATTCTGTTTCGTAGGTAATACAGGAGCTCTATACAAGACTGTAATGCATTTACACTTCGACCCTTCTCCAGTGATCACCGCCTTATTGTGGCCAAGGTAAGACTTAGTCTGCGTGCTAGCAGAACAACGAAATCTGCCTTGTCGCGCCATGACTGGTCCTCTGTTGCAACAGCCAAATGTGAGATCCAGCTTCACACTACAGCTGAGCAACAGGTATGAGGTTCTTGCCTCTGAGGCGGCAGATCACTGCGATGGCTATACTGCCTTCATAAAAGCAGTTAAGTTAGCAGCTGCAGAAACAGTTTCTGTATACCCTCGAAACAGGAAAAGGGCCCCATGGACTGACAACAAAATTCAGAAGTGCCGAAATGACCTTCATAAGGCGCAGAAAGAGTCCCGACTCAAACAGACTACAGCGGTCAAGAATGCAGTTAAGGCTGCATCTAGGTCCCTGAACAGGCAGTACTCTGTTAATCTACAGGAGCTAATAAACCAACAGATTGATGCTTTTGGTTTGCAATTTTAGAAAAAATGGACTGGCCCCAGGCACGTCAGTTGCAAATGATATAAATAGAAAATAGTAGCCCAATTTCTACCTATGGCTGTCACAATGTGAAATTATATCGTTACAACCATCACCATGGAAACGGGATTGAAAAAAATATACCTTTCAAATATTTTGATAGACTTTTATTTCCTTTACTCAACTGCGAAATCTCAAGAACAGAATCCACTATCGTCTTGAATTCAGACGCGCAAAATTTGAACTTTGTAGCCGGTTAGGTTACTGTACCTTGATAACAACAGAGAACCCTAAGTCAGTCTTCATATTCACCTAAGAAAAGTGTAGCATATAAGAAGTTTCTAAGGAAATATTATGAAAATAGAGCTATAACATATTCACCTAAGAAAAGTGTAGCATATAAGAAGTTTCTAAGGAAATATTATGAAAATAGAGCTATAACATATTCACCTAAGAAAAGTGTAGCATATAAGAAGTTTCTAAGGAAATATTATGAAAATAGAGCTATAAATAGAGAAAAGATAGGCCTCCGCTAATTTGAGCAATCCGCTCGCTGCATGATCTGTTATTTAGTACACCTTGTTAGTTGTTACTAGCCCAACAATTTGTTCGCGCACAAACCCTATTAGTGCAGTTGTAGTGCAGTGTGTAGTGTAGTGGGCGAAAAGTTGCACAAAACATTGTCCAGGCAGGACATGGAGGGTGGAGAGGAGAGGTTATCCTAGCAGGCCTGTGCTAGTAGCAGGCCAATTCCATTACTATAAAGATAACTTTGATCAACATTTCACATTACATGTTAATGTTAAAGTAGCCTACACAGTGTTGCAGTAGCCGGGGACGGGGACTGGCGTCAAAGTTGAAAACGCAGTAGCTTGGTCGCTTGGGCACTGAACTGAAAGTAGTCGTGTTTTAGCTAGTCCATTTAGGTTGTGTAGGCGTTACTACTGTGACTGTACTATGTACTACACTACACGGTGGCTTACTGCAGTAAGTACGGTACTGCTGCTGCTAGCCTGACCAGCTGACAACGTTTGAGCGGCAAGCGGCAGAGCGGTAGCGATCAGGCGATGGCATCTTCTTCCGTAGTTTCTCTTATCCGAATGGGAACTGCTGTGGGCGCTTGGGCTGTGTTAGGGACGGCGGGTTACAAGTACGTCCAACGAACCCCAGCCGCCCACGCGGACGGGGATTGGTACGCGAACTGGGACGGCCGGGACCCGACCGCTGTTCGAGACGACTTCCGAGCGAGTCGCCTGCTCGGAACCCTGTTCCGGTCCCCGACTCACGCGGCCCACAGAGACCGACACGTAGTGCTGATCCGACACGGGATATACAACGACTACGGTCGCAGCAATGACGAGCGTGCGCTTACCGAGACTGGGGTGCAACAGGCCCGGCTGTGCGGACAGCGATTGGTTGAACTGAACCCCGGTCGCTTCCTTTATAATATAGTATCATCTTCGTCCAATAGAGCCGTGCAGACAGCACAGGCGGTCACTCAACAGATAGCAGATAAACAACCAGAATCACTTCCAACTTCCAATAAACTCTCCAGGAACAAACTGGGTTACCTAAAGGAAGGATTTCCAATAAAACCAGAACCCCCCGGGAACAATGTTTGGTGGATTAAGGTCGGAAATTATGCGAGATATCTTATGGTTAGGTCTACTATATCTGTATATATGCCGGTATATTATTCCATTACCGGTACCTTATCGATAGTATTAAATTACCGGTAAATATGTTCCCCAAAACTGCAGCCAATTACACTAACAGTTTTACTTCGTATTATTTTTTTTATAAAAATAATGCCTAATGGGCCTAATGCCTAAAGGTTTAGTACCGGTAATTAATTTTAATTTTATCTATGGCAGGATGGGGTGCGTTTGGAGGATGCGTTTAGACGGACATTCCATCGAGCGGACAGACTTACCCGCTCGTCTGACCAACTCGATGTCTACGTTTGCCACGGCAATGTGATTAGATACTTCCTCTGTCGCGCCTTGCAGCTACCCCCCGAGGCCTGGCTGCGGTTCGGACATCATCACACAGGAATCTCCTGGTTCACGATAGACAGACAAGGTCGCGTCACTGTAAAACTGTTCGCTGATTCCGGACATTTACCAGTTGATATCGACACATATTTAAATCCTAGCCAAGAATAATATATATTTAGTTTCTTTAAATTTAATAGGTTTTAATTAAATCGATTTACAGATATAGACCCAAAATTGACACGCAGTGTGTAACACTCCACTAACTCCTGGCTCGCCCCACATATAGTAATAATGTTTGTAAATATTATTTGATTCGCTATAGATTACTAGACTGCGAGGTATGGTAGTGCTGGGTGGTAGAAATTCACTTAGCACAATTGTGCTTTGGCTGTCACAGTAATCAATTGCTGCCAACCAACTATAAATAGGTCATATTAATGTGCCGTTTATAATTTGATATCGACCTGATCTATTACAGAATCTTACATTATAATTCTTCCAAAATATTATTTAATAATTTATCATCTACTCGGGCAGGTCCAAGTATTGCATTATTCCTTGCCTTGCATGGAAGTATATAGTAAATGTTCCAATTATTCCAATGGGAACAGCCCCGGTTTCAAGTTATAACTTGAGCTATATCATAACCAGAGTGATGTTTTGTACAGTTAAATTAATTTTAAAAATTAATTCAATAATATACCATTGCAAAATCTTCAATCTTAAATTCCAGGTTGTATTTTATATATTTAAACAGCTGCATTTTCCCCAGTAATCCCCATTCCGTTGAATCCCACTTATTCGGCCGAATTAATAAACTAAACTAGATATAATTGTAATAAAAATTAAAGTTTCTCAAACCCAACATAATGATATATTCTGAAAGCTCAGAGTCTGTAGAAGTCAAGTCAGTGCGAGTATTGGCCGACCTCATAAGCGTACGGGAACCATTTACACTGGGGGACAAAGGCCAAATTTGGGTTATATTGAAAAATATCGAGACATGAAAAATATCGAGAGTAAAAATATCGAGAGTAAAAATATCGAGAGTAAAAATATCGAGAGTAAAAATATCGAGAGTAAAAATATCGAGAGTAAAAATATCGAGTGTTAAAATTTCGCATTTTATTTATTCATTTTATTTATTTATTTTATTCTTATTTGGAATTATGGGACAATATTGCAGTGCATGGGGTACAACAGTGTAAAAGTGCAAATAAATGGCATTAATACACCTGGTACCCATTTTCCAAATCCTGAAAATAGACAGCTAGAAAGTGATGGCGAAGTCAAATTCGGGTAATGGCTGGCATTCAACGGTTTTAAGCTAAATAGACTGCTGATTCCGAATCCGTCTGATGCTAAGCTCAATTGGGAAATTTTGGGTCCCGTTTCACCATGGCAACACGAGGTCATTTGCAAAGACCATTTTCTATTGACTCTACAGATTTCTAACCTTGACCTACCCCCCCCCCCCCCTACCCCCCTAAACCGGCATCAGTGATTTGAGGAATTTAGTTACATTTTAGAACCCAGTTACCATGGCAACTGTTCGAAATACGTCTTAAAATGTCGTTTTTACTGCAAATTTAGGTGAATTTTTGCAAATATCAATAGTTTTCTAAACCATTGCCAAATACGTGTTCCCCTTGGGCTAAAATCGTGAAACATTCCAAATATATTGTCTATATGACCCTATATTTTTAATGGTGGCGCCATAAAAATGGATTAGCAGTTGCCATGTATCCATGGAAACTAGCAAAAAATAACATTGTACAATGTTTCATCACTTTACATATAGTTACAAACATACACTTACATCAGTTTAAAGGAAATCCATTTAGGGTCAATTACCTTACATGTTCATAACCCAAGACAATTATTTACCGACGCGGCAGGTATTTTCTTATTACCATAGCAACGGGAAACATTTCTATAGCTATATATAGCAACAATGAGTTTACTACTAGGATCGGCATGCTGCATTGCAGCTGCATATTTAAGAATGCTGTGCTGGCTTGTCGACAAAATTGCGCCACCAAAACTCCCTATCAACCATGACATTTGCTAGATCATCCGCATCTTCAAGGACAGTGTCCTTTAAGATGCGTCTCAAGAATGCTATGGGCTGTCCGCCATGCTTATTGACACCATGAGGCTGCCAAAGCAAAAGATTATGCACTAGCTGGTCCTCACGGCGAAAGCAATGTTCTGCAAAGCGGAGGCGGCATTGTTCTAGTGTCAAGCTTGGGGGAACCAATGAGACACCTCCAATGGTTTATAGTGTCTGGTTGGAGATGTGTGCATTGTACTTGACACAGTGAACCCTGCGTAGCATGCTAAGATGGTTTCTGTAGCTAAGGGGCATCTTCCAAGATTTTGTAGCAGATGATGGTTTTCCAGAAATACTTTCTAAGCTGTATTCTTGCTATATGTATGTCCTAACAGTTGTGATACACTATCACATCCTGTGATAGCGTGGAATGGCAGCAATGTGTTTATGATATCACTAGATAATCTTTCATGAATTTTCTGCACAGGATTACTCACAGGAGCTCGACGTATTATGTTTTCAGTTAATAGTGGTAAACTTACTGTTACTAAACTCATTGTTGCTATAGAAAACTCGTAACATGGTGGTGTTACTACTTGGGATTCCTTGAAAACTAGTTGTTACCATGTAAAAACAATCCGTTGCTAAGCTAAACTCGTCATTACTATATAAAATTCGCCGTTGCTAAGGATAAACTTACCGTTGCTGTGCAAAAAATAAAAACAGCTCTTTGTCAAATAGAATAACTACAGAAGACCCCAATATACTTTTAATTATCAAAAATCCTTAAATTATTAACCTCTAAGGCGAATAAAATGACAAAACTATATTGGAAATACATAAATAATAAAATATGCCCGTTGCTATGGTAACAATAAAATGATGACTTCATTTGTGATCATGAATGTTGACTATATAACATATTGATATGCATCTGAAATACATACATGTTTATTACGGATATTCTACATACAGTATTACAAAATGTTTCCCGTTGCTGTGGTAATAAGAAAAGACCTGCCGCGTCGGTAAATAATTGTCTTGGGTTATAAACATGTAAGGTAATTGACCCTAAATGGATTTATTTTTAAACTGATAGTAACTATATGTAAAGTGATGAAACATTGTACAAGGTTATTTTTGCTAGTTTCCATGGATACATGGCAACTGCTAATCCATTTTTATGGCACCACCATTAAAAATATAGAGGGTCATATTGACAATATATTTGGAATGTTTCATGATTTTAGCCCAAGGGGAACACGTATTTGGCAATGGTTTGATAAATTGACTAAATTCCGTGATTCCGTGATTGAACCAGCAACTACTTCTAACCGGTTTCTTTCTTCCCTACCATGGTATTGAGCATCCGAAATTTAGAGCAGTATTTAATGGTTCTGCTTCCTCCAAAAATTCATTAAGTATCAATAACTGTTTAGATGCTGGCCCAAATCTCCTTGCTGATATGGTGGATGTACTTCTTCGTTTCCGACTATATCCGTATCCGATTATTGCTGACATTCGGGCTGGATTCCATCAAGTGGAGCTCCATATGGACGATCAAATGTTGGTTAAGTTTATTTGGGATGGATTATCATGGCAGTTTCGAAGAGTTCCATTTTGTTTAACTTCCAGTCATCACCACTTACACTCCACCATGGCCTACACTCCACCATCATTTTACATGTTTCCAACCTTCGCTGACCTTGCAATAATGCAAGAATTGTTTAATGCTTTATTCTGTGATGATTTTATTGATAGCACTGACAGTCATGAAATTTCCAATTATAAATTGAAGTATGCAATTGAATTGTTCTAAAGTGTTGGGGGTTCCTTGGAATTCCACCTCAGATACGCTGCATGTTGACCTCAATGTCCTTTCCTCCCCTTCGGCATACACCCATTGTCAATTGCTATGATATATTGCTAAGGTGTATAATCCTTTAGGACTATTATGTGCATGGACTATAATTCCATGAACGAGAAGATTTTGATGGTGACCATTGGCGCTATGTCCCTTCAAGGCTTAACCCTGCAGATCTACCCTTTTATGGTTCTCCATTATCCTCATTAGCAACTTCCCTGTTGTATCTACATGGCCCTGAGTACCTGGAGTTACCAGGGTCTGAGTGGCCTGCTTTTCCAACCCCCCCCCCCCCCCCCCCCCAGTTAGTGGTTATTGATGAGCCAATGATTAGTGATATCCAGTTTCCTGTTCCTATAAAGAACTTTTCATCATTAGTAAAGTTGATGAATGTTGTTGCCTTTGCATTGTGATTTCTTCAAAGCTGTCGCCATATTCGACCCCATTTCAGTGGTCCATTAAGTAATGCTGAGTGCTCCCCTGCATTGGAAGTTTTGATTTCTGCTGAACAACATCGATATATTAGCTCTGAACTCCAGTTATTGTCCTATGGATGGTGATCAGCCATTGTCCAAATCGTCACACTTATGGAGGTTTCATCCTCGAGTTATAAATGGTTTGTTAGTCATTGTGCCAAGATCCCGTGTTTCAAACAACTTACCATTGCTTCCTACTGTGAGCCATTTAACTTATTTAGTGGTGATGCATACCCAAGATGAGTTTGTTAGATTGTCCCATGACCTACCAGTTCACCAAGTTGTTTCTTCGGATGTTCAACACATATCACACTAGGTCACCAAGGGTATGATAGCACCTTTGCTGAAATTTGCTCCCGTTTTTAGATCCCTCAAGGCCATTCATTATTGAGGAAGATAATATTTCATTGTCCTGGTTGTCGTAGATATCGAGTACTTCCATACAATAGTGCAGAATCAGCCTTTGAAACCATTTCGGACTCTACCAATTACGCCTTTCACAACTTTGGCAATTGACTTCTTCGACCCTCTCTATCTTAAGGATTGCAAATCTGTTGCTGTGTTATTGTTTGTATGTTCTTGCTGTTCGTGCTGTTCATATGGAGATAGTTCCTAATATAGCCCCACACATTCCTAATAGCTATCCGAAAGTTTTTGGGTTGCCGAGTACGACCATTGATCAAAATAGAGATCCACTCAGATAATGCAAAAACATTTTGAAAATTATCAGTGATGCACTTTTCCACAAACTCTATTGATTGGCTGATTTATTCCTGCTTGGAGCCCAGAATGGGGTGGCTTCTATGAGCGCCTTATACGCATTATTAAATTCTCATTGCATTCGACATGTCGGAAAATAACCCCCTCAAGTTTCCTTTATGGACAATCTCCAGCTGAAATTGGTATTGAACCTTCTACTGTTGACTCTCCTGCTTTACGGAGTGCATTGAGAGTGCGTGATAATACTAACCGTCAGTTTTGGTGCCTGTTTTCTAAGCATTACTTGGTGAATTTGAGTACCTGGTGCACCACTGGATCAAGTGGTATTTCACCCACCATGGGGGCCCTTGTCCTAGTTAAAGAGGACACTCAAAGAGGTAAATGGCCCCTTGGCCGAGTAACAAGGTTGTTCCTATCTAAAGATGGATCGGTTCATGCGATCGAAATAAAACTCTAATAAGCGGTTAACAACACGAGCCACATCAAGGTTATGTTCCTTGGAATGTGATGTTTCTCCATATCCCAACCATGGGGGCTCTGGATTGCCGGAGATTCCCCTAACCAGTTCCTCAACCCAATCCAATATGGAAGATTCCAATGGTGGTACCAAAGATGGTCTGCAACTAATGAGACTGAAAGTAATTTGTCTAATGCCAAACTCCCTACTAACTCAACTATACGTTCAGGGAGGCGTTCCAAACCACCTGCGTACTTTGGTTTCTGCAACATGTAGATGTTACACGTGGGGGTGTGTGAAGACTTCTATATTAAGGAGGACGGGGTACTTTAGGGTTTAGGATCTAAGACTCTTTACCAGTGATCTGAGGGTATTATGTATACCGGTCTCCTATGTCGGACCTTTCAGACTTGTGGACTAGGACGTCAGGTAGTGTACTTCAGCACTATATATATATATATATCAGTATATTGATTACCAGCGATCTGAGGATGTTACCGGTAGTATATTGGATTATACATACCATATTACCTACCTTACATTCTTTATATCTATATAGTTCACTATTATCGAAGGTTCCTTTCTTGCTTCCTACACGTTTCCAACTCACACGCCACATTCCAAAAGCTGAAACATAATGTGACGGGATCCCCGAGTTGGTGAGGGAATCCCGACCAGTGTGTTTTCATTTGGATAGTACGCATCGCCACGTCCGCTGGCTGCTGAAACGCTTGTGCTATCTGAAAGGCCGGAGGCCAATAGAACAACTGTGTTTTTAGTGGCAGTTGTTCGTAATGACAGAATACAATAGCACAATCAGTATACAATAATAGCACGGTTAATGATGACGGTCTAAACCGCCTTGTTTCCACACTCTGATAAACCAACTGAACAACAGGTAATAAAGGCAACGTTTATATTACTACTACTACTAGGATCGGCATGCTGCATTGCAGCTGCATTTTTAAGAATGCTGTGCCGGCTTGTCAACAAAATTGCACCGCCATAACTCCCTATCACCCATGACATTTGCTAGATCATCCGCATCTTTAAGGCCAGTGTCCTTTAAGATGCGTCTCAAGAAAGTCATGGGCTGTCCACCATGCTTATTTAC